>SNVD02003473.1:0-182579 GCA_013180625.2 Boswellia sacra
CGCTCTTGGATAACTTGTAAAGATGAATGTTGTTGGTAAATATTGCTTGTAAAGAGTTTATGCATATCAAATACATGTGTTTGTCATTTATGCTATACTATACATATTTTCCGATTGATTGTTTGGGATGTGAAACTTTCAATTGATTATAATTATTAAATCAAAGTGGGGATTAGATTTACAAAACATATAAGTGATTCTCGATGCCTTACTTCTTAATTACCATCGATTGTTTCCAATTATTAAACATTGTATTTTCTTTAGAACTAATCACTTCAAAGTTAAATTTTACATTTTTATTATCTTTTTAATATTTTTGTTTTACGAACCTCTTTTATCGAAGGCCTCCTTGTGGATTCGACACCTCAACGTATACTACAATAACCGCGGTATATTTTGGGCGTAACCAAAAATTTGCGCCGTTGCCGGGGAGGTAAAATGGACGAAAGGCGGTTTGTATTTTTTATTTCCTTTTCTTTTTTTTGGCCTAACTTGGAATAATTTGCCTAATTTTCCTAACTTTGACAAATTTGACTAATTTTTCTAACTTTGACAAATTTGACTAATTTTCCTAACTTTGACTAATTTGCCTAATTTTCCTAACTTTGACTAATTTGCCTAATTTTTCTAACTTTGACTAACCTTATTCCTTTTACTTTTCAAAGGTCGGCTTTGCCGCCTTGCTCCTTTTACTTTTCAAAGGTCGGCTTTGCCACCTTGTTTCTTTTATTATTATTATTGTTGTTATTACTTGTTAAAGGTCGGCTTTGCCATCTTATTTCTTTTACTTGTTATTTGTTTTAATTTTTTTTATATTCTATATATACTTGTCAAAGGTTGGCTTTGCCACCTTGTTTGTTTTATTATTATTGTTGTTATTATTCTCTCTAACTTTTGTTATCTTATTGCTTTTTGACTTTATTTGAGAACTTTCTTGTGTAAAAAAAAAAAAACAAAAAGAGAGACAAATTTTGAGTGATGTATGAAGCAATCTAGAGACAAACGAGGGAGATTTATGAAAAAATCAGAACTAGAACCACAACAAGATTTTGCAACCGAAGAAAATTCAATTCTTGGTTCATCTTCATCTTCTAATTCTGATACAATGAGCCAACATAAGGACAACCCCGTTAAAACTCTAAAAGATTACTTGCATCCTACCCGCACAGCCACACCATCATGTATCATATTTCCACCTAATACACCAAAATTGGACTTTCACCCTGGGATGATACATCTTTTACCAACTTTTCATGGTTTAGATAGTGAAAACTCGTATGTGCATGTTAGAGAATTTGAAGAAGTAGTGGGCACCTTTCATAGTCAAGCCAATGCCATAGATTCTGTCAGGTTAAAATTTTTCCCTTTTTCTCTAAAAGACAGAGCAAAAAGTTGGCTATACTCTTTAAGGCCGAGATCCATAGGAACTTGGACAGAAATGACCCAAGTGTTTTTTAACAAATATTTTCCACAACATAAGACTAACGGCCTGAAAAGACAAATTTTCTCTTTCTCCCAAAAAGATAATGAAACCTTGTACCAAACTTGGGAGAGATTTAAAGAGTTGTTAAACATGTGTCCTCATCATGGGTATGAAAATTGGCGTTTGGTTAGTTACTTCTATGAGGGACTCACAATTAGGGAGCGCCAATTTGTTGAGATGATGTGCAACGGGGAGTTTCTTCAAAAAGACCCTGAGGAAGCCTTAGAATTCCTCAAAGACTTAGCTGAAAAAGCCCACACATGGACTGGACCTAGTGCTACAGATAGCACAAATAGGTCATGATCTAGTGGAATTTACTATTTTAGGGAAGAGGACAACCTTAAAGCCCAATTAGAAGTCTTAACTAGGGAATTGGAAGTCTTGAAAACCAAAGATAGGAAGGTCACCCATAAGTTGCTAAAGTTGAATCACAAGATCCATGTTTTATTTGTGGAGGGGTGGAACACTTAGCTCAGGATTGTCCAACTTATAGTGAGATAAGAGGGGTGTACGAGGAATAATGTAACGCCTTAGGGATGTACAAAAAGCCTTATTCACCCTATTCTGAAACCTATAACCCTAGCTGGAGAAAACACCCAAACTTTAGTTGGAAATCTAACCCCCAAAACAACAACCAATGGAAACAGGAACAACAACCACCCAAGTCTTATCAAGCACCTCAATCCAATGCACCACAAGTTAGGAATTCCTTAGAGGACACCTTACAAGCATTTATGGAGGCCCAAAATAAGACGAACCAAAAATTTGAAACAGTTCTTACACAAGTGGTGGAAGAGAACAAGGAGATCAAAAGTCAAATCACTAAGCTAACTAGTGCTTTGACCATGCAAGAGCGAGGTAAGTTTCCATCTCAAACTCAATCTAATCCAAAAGGGCAACACATGGCAAAGCCTCTACTTCTGACACACAAAATCTCAAAGAGGTAAATGCCATCACTACTCGAAGTGGTAAGATCTTAAATGAGCCTACATTGCCAATCAACACTACCATGGAAAACAAAGATGTTCTCCCACAAAAGGAGGACATTTTTTAGAAAGAACTTGAAAAGAAATTTTCGATTCCAGTGCCTTTTCCCCAAGCTCTCAGATCTAATGGAAAAAACTCGAAAGTTCAAGGTGAGATTCTAGAACACTTAAAACAAGTTAAGATTAATCTTCCCTTGTTGCATGTAATCAAACAGGTTCCGGCTTACGCCAAAGTTATCAAGGATCTATGCACCATCAAAAGAAAGCACCATGTCAAGAAGACTGCATTCTTGATGGAACAGGTAAGTGCAGTCATTGAACAGAAAACCCCACCCAAGTACAAAGATCTAGGGTGTCCTACAATTTCCTGCCAGATTGGGACACATGAAATCAGTCAAGCATTGTTAGAATTGGGAGCAAGTGTCAATCTCATGCCCTATTCGGTTTACTTACAATTAGGACTTGGAGAGATCAAACCCACATCAGTAGTCCTACAATTAGCCGATCGATCAGTCAAGAAACCACGGGGAATAGTGGAAGATGTTTTATTACAAATTGATAAATTTTATTACCCTGTTGATTTTCTTGTTTTGGATACTCAGTCTGTGGTTAATATGGAGTCCAGAATTCCTCTTATTTTAGGGAGACCTTTTCTTGCCACTGCTAACGCTTTTATTAATTGCAGGAACGGTTTCATGAAATTATCATTTGGTAATATGACTCTTGAGGTGAATATTTTCCATATTGGAAAGCAACCACGAGAGGAGGATGATTGCTACCATTCATATATGATAGACACACTTATTTCAGAGGAGGCTTATAGAAAACAGGATTTTGACTCTTTAGACTACCTTCTTGATTCTGAATTTGAAGATTTATTTTATCATGATGATACAACTAATGTGTTTGGTGTTTTTGACTCACAGGATAAAAGGACTCGATTTTGGCAACCACGTTTTGAAGAATTGCCTCGTGGAAGAGAGAAGCCAAAACCCTCTAACTTAGAGGCTCCAAAAGTTAAACTTTCTCCATTGCCCAAAGGTTTGAAGCACGTTTTCTTGGGAGCAGGTGATACCTTTCCTGTTATTATTTCTTCAGAACTTAGTGTTGAACAAGATGAAAAATTGATAAACTTGTTAAAATAGCATAAGTCTGCACTAGGATGGACTATAGCTGATATTAAAGGTATTTCTTCATTAATATGCTCCCATAGAATCCATCTAGAGGAAGGTACCCAACCTCGTAGAGACCCCCAAAGAAGACTTAATCCAACAATGAAAGAAGTAGTAAAGAAAGAAGTCTTAAAACTATTAGATGCAGGTATAATCTATCCAATATCTGATAGTCAATGGGTAAGTCTAACACAGGTAGTGCCTAAGAAATCTGGAGTAACTGTGGTTCAAAATGATAAAAGAGTGTCTGTTCCAACTAGAGTAGTAACCGGATGGCGGATGTGCATTGATTATAGGAAATTAAATACAGCCGCCCAAAAAGACTACTTTCCATTGCCTTTTATTGACCAAATTTTGGAACATGTAGCTGGTCATCCCTTTTATTGCTTTCTCGATGGGTACTCAAGATATTACCAGATAGAGATAGCTCTAGAGGATCAAGATAAGACTACCTTCACATGCCCTTTTGGTACTTATGCTTTTCGTAGGATGCCATTTGGATTATGTAATGCACCAGCTACTTTTCAACGTTGCATGCTTAGTATTTTCTCAGACATGGTTTAAAAATGCATGGAGGTTTTTATGGATGATTTGACTGTTTTTGGTAACTCTTTTGATTCATGTCTACTTAACTTAAAATCTGTTTGAGTAGGTGTGAAGAAAAAGGACATGTGCTTAATTGGGAAAAATGTCATTTCATGGTGTCTTCTGGGATTGTTTTGGGACACATTATTTCAGAAAGAGGAATGGAGGTTGACAAGGCTAAAATCGAGTTGATCTCTAAATTACCTACACCCAAAACGATAAAAGATGTCCGATCTTTTCTAGGGCATGCTGGTTTTTATAGGAGGTTTATACAAAATTTTTCTTCTATATCTAGACCATTGTGTAACCTCTTATTGAAAGATGCTGAATTTGTGTGGACTCAAGCTTGTGAGGACGCATTTCAGACATTAATTGCCAAACTCACCACTGCCCCTATTATGCAGTCACCTGATTGGAGCCTTCCATTTGAGATTATGTGTGATGCCAGTAACTATGCTGTAGGAGCAGTCCTTGGTCAAAGAAGGGAGGGCAAACCCTTTGTTGTTTACTATGCTAGTAGAACCTTAAATGATGCTCAAACGAATTATTCTACTACTGAAAAGGAACTATTAGCTGTTGTTTTTGCCTTGGACAAATTTCGTTCTTATTTAATTGGTTCACCTATTACTGTGTTTACTGACCATGCAGCTCTGAAGTACCTTTTTTCTAAAAAGGATGCTAAGGCCCGTCTAATTAGATGGATTCTTCTTTTGCAGGAATTTGATCTAACCATTAAGGACAAGAAGGGCGTCGAAAATGTTGTAGCAGATCATTTGTCCCGTCTTGAGTTCCATGATTCCACTAATGTCCAACCCATTCAAGACGATTTCCCTGATGAACATCTTTTCACTATAAGCCAAGTACCATGGTATGCACATATTGTAAATTACTTGGTTTGCGGGGAAGTTCCATCTAACTGGAGTGTACAAGATAAGCGTAAGTTCTTGGTTGAGGTGCGTAATTTTTATTAGGATGATCCTTATCTTTTCAAATATTGCGCTTACCAAATTATGCGACGTTGCATTCTTGAGAGTGAAATTGCTAGTGTCTTAAACTTTTGCCATGGCACTGCTTGTGGTGGTCATTTCTCAATAAAAAAGACTGCTGCAAAAATTTTACAGTGTGGACTCTATTGGCCCACTTTGTTTAAAGATACTAACAATTTTTGTCGTTCATGTGAAAGATGTCAAAAGTTGGGGGCTTTATCTCGCCGTCATATGATGCCTCTTAGCCCTATTCTTGTTATTGAGATATTTGACTATTGGGGTATTGACTTTATGGGACCTTTTCCTCCATCTTTTGGTTATCTTTATATTCTTCTAGCTGTTGATTATGTGTCCAAATGGGTGGAGGTTATGGCTTGTCGTACTAATGATAACACAACCGTGGTAAAATTCTTAAAAGAAAACGTGTTGTCTAGGTATGGTACGCCACGTGTCATCATCAGTGACCAAGGGACACATTTCTGTAACCGTTCTTTTGAAGCTTTGATGCGCAGGTATGGTGTTCTTCATAAGATTTCCACCGCATACCATCCACAGACAAATGGGCAAGCTGAACTCGCAAATAGGGAGGTGAAGCAGATTCTAGAAAAGACTGTTAACCCGAATCGCAAAGACTGGTCTTTACACCTTTCTGATGCATTATGGGCTTATCGCACTGCGTACAAAACTATTCTAGGGATGTCTCCATATCGCCTTGTCTATGGAAAAGCTTGTCATTTACCTGTTGAGCTAGAACATAAAGCTTATTGGGCTGTCAAAGCCCTTAACTTTGATTTGAGTGTTGCAGGTCTTCAAAGAAAGTTACAATTGTCTGAAATAGAAGAATTGCGGAATGATGCCTATGACAACTCCAAGATTTACAAGGCTAAGATGAAAGTGGCTCACGACAAACAAATCTTGGGGAAAAACTTTGAGCTAAATCAACGAGTTTATCTTTATGATTCTCGATTGCATTTACACCCTGGAAAGTTGAGATCTCGATGGACTGGACCATTTGTTGTAAAGCACGTTTTTTCCAATGGAGCAGTGGAGATTGAGGATGATGCGTTCGAAACTAGCAAGTATACTAGTCGCACAAGTAATAAAGTGATAAGTAAGATATCGTTCCCACGAGGATTGATTCTAATTGAATTTGTTATTTCCAGCAACAATTAACTAAATGGGGGGGTTTTGTTGAATGATTAACTAAATGAAATAAGAATGCAAATTAAGAATAACAAAACAAAAGTTAATTTGAATGGAAGATCTATGAGAGAAATCTAGTTAAGGGATCCTTCTCCACCACAAGATATGGATTTGCGAATTAATCATAGAATTGTCATCCAATTACACCATTGAATTATCAACCGTAGATAACAACAAGCTCTATTACCCCAATCTTTCCTTACTTTGTTGTTAAATAAAACAAGCTCTTTATTTAATCTCTATCCATTAAACAACCTAGAACAAGCTCTCTGAGTTTAATTCAATGGATGCATTATGATAAGAAAGATAGGTTGATCTAAGCAATAAACACACAAGCTCGGATTATTTAACTTAGGTTATATTCTCCAATTGTAATCTCTGATCACAATTTTGCTACTAATGATTAGAAATTCAAGACAATTACGGATCAAGATTTCTAGTCTAGCAATACATCACCACCAGATTATATTCAGTTGGCCACTCAAATACAATCAGCAAGCAATCATAAGCATTAAATATGGTAGAATACAAGCAACTTCAATTAGAGAATTGGATAACAATTCCTTACACAATCAACTTACAAAAACCATATCAGGGGCTTTGAAATCACCCTCAACCAATTCAGATTCAGTTACACATGTTTAAGAACTTGGTAAATACAATACAACATGGAGACATTCCAGAAAATGAAAGGGAAGGGAAAAACTTAGCAAATTTGATGTAATTCTCTTTGGATTGTAGTTCTTCCTCTTTCCAAGCTTCCTTTCTCCTTCCAGAACTCCAGGAAATGAAAGAATTCCAGAGCTGCAGCCTCCTCCACGTTCTCCCCTCTTCAAGTTATGAAAATAAAACCCTAAAATGAGTTTAAATACTTTGCTACAGTAACCTGCTACAGTATCCCGTATTATACATGCAACAGTGATTTGTGGAATTACATTTCTATACTTCTCACACTGTTTTTGATTACAACTTTTGGTACACTGAATGGATTTATAAACCGTAAATTTCTCCAGAAAATAGACTTCGAGAGCTTTCCAACGGTATATAATATGTCGTCGGGTTCATTGTATATCAAAACAATTAAATCCGAGAAGATCACTGACTAGCAGAGGTGAAAATGAAGGGTTTACTCCATTTTTGTGCAAATTGCTCCAAAACTCCTACAAACATCAAAACCACACAAAAACATAAAAATACCAAGGAATATAGCAAAGAAACATGGACGAATTGATATGAAAATGATATATAAATAGACACTTATCAAATTCCCCCACACTTAGACTTGCTAGTCCTCGAGCAACTACAACAATATGAAAACAAAACTAAATCTAAACAGAATCAAAGAAAAATTAAAACACACACAAATGCTTCAACTTGCAAATAGGCCTCAAAGATTGTACTGAATTATAACCCAAGGAAAACTTCAAAATAATGCACTTGATCAAGAATTTTATCTTAAAGATTAGTTTCGCTTCATTTCAATTCCTCAAGTGTGTGTGTGTTGAGCCATTCTCACCTAATCACTTGTAACCCGGATGAGTTTATGCATAAAAATGAATCATATTTAATATTGAAGATGTGTGTATAATGAACTCCATAGGCCTGCTTTTCAAGTCACTCTCCACTAATGTAGACATGCACAACACCAAGGATCATGTAGGACTTTATTAAGCTTGTAACGTTTGGCTTGGGTGAAGGTATGATAAAGGATAATAATTTGGCTCAATCACCCACAAACACATAAATCATTCAAGACTATGTAGAGCTCAAGCCTATAACAAAACTTCATTTCAATTCACCAGGTTACTCCCCCAAACTTATTTAGAACACTCAATCTTTTTTTTTTTTTTGGCAGAAAACAAAAGAAAACTACACCCCCACACTTTTTTGTTTCATTCTTTTTTAAGAACACTTAAGGGTATAGATCTCTTATTCTTCTTCTTTTGTTCTCTTTTTTTTTCTTTTTTTCTTTTTTTTTATTACACTTCCCCTCCCCCACACTTAAACAACACATTGTCCTCAATGTGTAAGTACGTGGACGATAAGTACAGATTGTCTTTTTTTTTCTTTTTTTTCTTTTTTTTACAAACATAATAGAACTCACTTGCATTGCTCATGACACATCCCAACTTCCCAAAACCAGAACATAGCTCAGAATTTAATTGTGAATAATCTACATGCTCATAGGTAAGGGATAAACTGTTTGGAACAAATTCATTTGAGGTTAGGAAATCTTTTAGTGAGTTAACAAAGAAAAAGGCTTACAGAGGCTCAAAGGGGTAACTATGGATCAATTTCAGTCAAGGTTGGCTATTAAGGCTCAAACGGTCCAACGATGGCCTAAATCATTTCCCCAATGTTGCACAGTCTAGGATTTCGCCTCGAGTGACCATCAAACAAGTTCTAGAATTCATTGAAATCTGAAGAAACATTTAAATTACATAAACTTTCTCTAAGTGAACAAATAACTCAGTGATAATAGCTCAGTGCTCAATGTTGCGCAAGGAGTCAAAAGCAAAGCGAAAACCAATAAACATTTCAAGCACACAGATCCATGCATCATTTATCATTTTCCAAGAGTTATTCTTAATTCATCATTATCTTATCATCGACCCACAAAATGCAAGAAAAGAGGTACGTGGCGTTGTTACACCTGAGTCAAGATTGTATATTTCAACAATCCTTAGAACCAGTAGCCCGCAAACTTAAGGTTTCCAGCCTATATACCTTTATTATGAAAGAACAAAACAAGAAACAAGACACTTCAAACAACATGAAATAAACAAACTACAGATTTATTGAGAGAGAATGCGTTTCAAGAGTTAAGAAAACCCCATATTCTGCCATTCTCAGGTTTTTCCACAATTGTTTTTTTGAATCAAAACTGATAAAGATAAAAACAGATAACAACTCTAAATTACGCAAAACTAAACTCACTCATAAAATAACAAAGTTCAACAAGTCAGCAAACAAAAACAAGTTAGTTAGAATGGGTCTAAAAAGTTTAGAAGTTAGCCTCCTTATTCATCCATTATGGATTAAAGAAATCCAGAATGCGTTTCAAGAGAACTTGAACTTTTTAAGCCACCACTCTAAAAACCGAGATTAGAAAATATTACCTGGGAAGAAAGAAATAACCTGAAAAAGCTCAAAAGAAACGACATGAAAAATCTCAAATAAACACACTAAAAAGAAAGCAAACAAAAACGAAGCAAAACAGCAAATAGAGATTACAGATGGAGGGTTAAATCCAGTTGACGCCTTTTGTTGCCTTCTCCCAACCAATTTATCCGAGCCATTGTTGGATCAGGTGAATAGATGAATTCTTGTAGTTTGTCAATTAACTCTCCTGCAGTTGAAGCTGTAACCAGCATTTGCCTTGCTGACGGTGAGATGAAATTTTTTGTCTACAGCTTGATCAAGAAAGGACAACAAACCATCAAAAAAATTATTAACATTTAACAAACCAATGGGTTTTCGATGGATGTTTAGCTGTGCCCAAGAGGTGATTTGAAATATCTCCTCTAATGTACCATAACCACCCGGCAAAGCTATAAATGCATCGAACTTAACAACCATATGTGCAATACGCTCATGCATGCTAGAGACTTGTAACTCTTCCCCGATTGTGTTGCCTACGATATCTCGTATAGCTAATGTTTTAGGGATAATGCCGAGAACTTTGCTCCCTCCTAGGGATGCAGCTGTTGACACACACCCCATTAACCAAGACTACCCCCTCCATAAATCAAATTAATACCCCTCGCAGCTAATGTCCTACCAAGATCAAGAGCTGCTGTGGTAAACTCTCCATCTTTACCAAATTGCAATCCGCAAAATACGTATATATTGCGGAATCGCCGAATTGGTGTTTTCTCCATTTCTACAAGTGCTCTAATCTTGTGTAAGACACGTTAGATATTATGCTTTTCAATTGCAAGACAGGTTATGGATTGACATATGAAAATATGCAGAATGTATATATACACCCATAAAACTCTCAAATTTTGACACATGGGGACATACTTTCGGTGGGGGTTGCTCGATGCAGATTTATCGCCCCAAGATTTGAAAAAATGAGATATGCTTTCGGCGAGGTTTGACAAAACCTACACACTTGTCTCCCACGTGAAGCATGGAAAATGGAGATACACTTTCGGCGGGGGTTGACAAAACCCCCACACTTGTCTCCCACGTAAAGCATGAAAAATAGAGATACACTTTCGGTGGAGGTTGACAAAACCTCCACACTTGTCTCCCACGTGTACTTATGCCATAGGGTAGTCATATGGTTTGTCAAAAAGAAAACTTGAAATTAAAACAAACAAAATCAACAAACAACAACAACACAAAAACAACATTGATAATCAGATCAAACGAAACAAGAAAGAAATAAAATTCGACAACAACAACACACATTCAAATATACAAGTAGTTGTGATTGTGGCTCACATCTTCCTCTGGTTTTACGTCCAGTAACGGCTGAAACGCCTTCTATGAGTCGGGGATTTGCTTCCCATCCAGTTTTCTTATAAACTGGCAAACAGGGTCGTTTTTAGTCAGATTCCCTAGACTATAACACTGCAATTCATCACGAAATTGTGTCCATAGATTAAGCAATTCACGCTGAACAAGTCCACAAGAATGTGACTCGAGAGTTAACAAAACATTATCCAGCGACTCATTACTCAAACCATTCTTAATAAATGAAAGTTTATCTTCTCTATTCCTGGACGCAAAACCTAATGAACGACAAGTCTGGTTACAATTCCATCTAGCACATTTATAACATACTTGTAACCTTTTCGCTCTTCGCCTCTTGGCGTAGTAGCTCTTTCCTAGACCAGGCATGTATTTTGCGAGATTAATGTCCGGCTCACCGGACAATCTCACCTTGGCTTCGATAAGCCATCGGATATCAGCAGGCACATTTAGGAGCATCAATGCCCACAGTCTAGTCATCCGTACTTTATAAATTTTAAACACAGCATTTTGAGGAAGTGAAGGGAAATATTTACGAAGGTTCGACAAAAAGATATCGGCATCCATTTGAAGAGAAGAAAAGGAGAGATATTACCAATAATGCGATTGAGTTTGTTCTTCTCCCAGATATGCACGTTTCAAACCTTCGAACAATGACTTCAACTCCCGTTTGAATGTTTCCTCAAGCTGTTGCACAACTAAACTCGAAGCACGGAATAATCAAATTAAACACAAGAAAAGAAAAGAAATTAGAGACACATAAAAGAAATAAAAACACAAGAGCAAATGAAAGTCAAAAACAAACAACAAAGCAAATGAGGCAAATGGCAAAGAGAGATAAAACCTTATCAATTATAATAGCCCATGAGAGGAATCTCCTCGAAACACAAAAATTGATCAATACTACCTTCTTTTCTCTTGTCTCTTTTTATTTATGTTTCAAAAACATTGGGTTGCCTCCCAATAAGCGCTTGGTTTAACGTCCTCAGCCTTACGTTATCTGTCCTCACCCATCAAGATAAGTTGGCTCGTAGAGAGGTACCTCATCGATATCCTGCATCACTGAATTCTCATAGTAAGGCTTTAGCCTGTGCCCATTCACCTTGAATACTTTATCCGTTTTTAAGCTCTTGATTTCCACTGCACCATGGGGAAAAACATTAGTAATAACAAAAGGTCCAACCCATCGAGATCGTAATTTACCTGAAAATAACTTGAGGCGAGAATGAAATAAAAGAACTTTTTGTCCCACTTCAAAATTCTTCCTGGAGATCATTTTATCATGAAATGCCTTAGTTCTCTCCTTGTAAATTCTGGAATTCTCATAGGCATCATTCTAAGTTCTTCCAATTCTTTGGTAGTTGAGCTTTCCTTTGTTCTCCAGCAAGCATCCTCTCATGTTACAAAGCTTTACTGCCCACCATGGTCCTTTGGTCGTTTGAGCTCCCTACTGGAAAAGGTGACATGCTTACCATAGACTAACCTATACGGAGACATCCCAGTAGGTGTCTTGTAAGCAGTCCGGTATGCCCAAAGTGCATCATTCAATCGTAGGCTCCAATCTTTTCGGTTCGGATTCACTGTTTTCTCGAGAATGGACTTGACTTCTCGATTTGAAACTTCAACTTGACCACTAGTTTGTGGATGATATGCAGTAGACACCTTGTGAGTGATGTTGTATTTCTTGAGCAAGGCTTCAAATGATCGGTTGCAGAAGTGTGTCTGACACATCCGAAAAAGGATTGTCTCCCAAGTATAGGAGTGTCGAAGTAATAAAACCCGGTGAGACCGGGGTCGATCCACGAGGAAGGGAATTTAAGCGTTACAAATTATAAGCTAAACAAATGTGATATGGATGATTCAAAAGATGTGACATGATAATATCAACAAGTATGTAAGATGGATCGGTAATGGTAGGTGTATTACCGACCATATCAGATGTGATATAAAACAAACAGAGGAGGTAAAACCATCCATGGAAATAGGTGGTAAAAACCAACCATAGTAAAATTAAAGAACAATTTCATAAGGTGGTAGAACCTACCATAGTAAATAAAATAAAAAGTTCATAAACAAATAGAATAATTAAAATACAAGAGGAATTAACACAATAACAATGAAGGCTAAGGTTAGGGGATCCGCCCTTGATATTTCAAATAAGGATACTTAACCCATTTTAGTTATATGAATTATATTTGTTTCATTACCAATATTTATACCACTTCTTGTAAATGGGTTCAAGCATCAATGTGCCAATCACTATATGTCTACAACAAATCAAGGTTCCTAACTAGATTCGTGTCGGTAAGGAAGAACCATACATCATCTAGAAAGGATCCAAGCATTTGATTGTGCCAAGAGGATTGTCGACAATGGATCAAGACCTCGCACGTTAACCGAGTGGTGTCAAGATTGATTAAGAAATTAAATATAATCATATTGAATAAACATTATAAGATTAAGATTATTAAGCACATATTAAGGGTTAGAGAATCCTTATTCTAATATCAAGGGTTTCACCCTTTCACCTTAGCAAAAGAGAAATTAGAAGAACATTATAATAGAAAGAAAATAAAATGCAAGAAAAAGGAAATTCATTAATAACATAAACACACAAAACACAATACAAGATCCTAGCCAAAGCCAAAAGTTCCAGCCAAGGCCAAGATGCCCTAATGGGTCACAAGGCACCTCTATTTATAGATACATCCGGGGCAAACTTGTCAAATTACAAGGGCATAATTATCAAATATTAGTTGTAAATATCTTTGACAATTGGGATCATTAGGCACTGACTTTGACAATCAATTTTGACATTGAAATGTTGAGAATTTTAATCATATGTCTTCATGAAAGTTTTAGCTTTTCTCTCAGCTTTCTAGAACATATTGATTTGCACAAATTTGGATACGTATTTTAGAGAATACGGGTCCTAAATACTGAGGCCTGAGTCAGACTGGGCCGAGACTGTAGATGGGTTCACTTCAAGCCCAATTTTGGTCCATTAAGAGCCCGAATTTGATTATGCTTGTGAAATACAATCTTGTAGAGAATTGAATCAGCTTTCCAAAACATTAAGATTTACACCATTCTGATCTATAAATAGAAAGTTATTCCCATTTTACCGAACCTACAACAAGACCAAAATTAAGAGAAATTAATTCCAAAGATGCAAATGCTACAAATATGCTTAAGTTGAGGAATTTTATGACACTATTAATGCAATATGATGAACTAAACTCTTATTAAACATGCATATTTAAGTGTTCATCACACCCCCCAACTAGCTTATTGCTAGTCCCTAGCAATTAAAGCGTTATTATTTAGAAGTGATTTATAGAATTTTACATCCAAGGTGGTCATTATGGCACTCTCCTTGATTTTATCCAAATAAACAAACTCTCAACTGATTTTTTTTTTTATGACTCACGTACCCTTTAGTCAAGATATCAATAAACCTTCTTTTTGTGCTCAGTCGACACATGATTATGGGGCTTATTAGAAAGAAGCCATATCGGTTCTAATATTTGTTAAGGCTAACAACCTTAGGTAAGGGGCATTTATTCATTATATATATATATATATATATTTTTTTTCTCTTTTTTTTTTTTTTGTAGGAATGCATCTTTAACCCATATAGCGAGCCTTAGGCTAATGACTCCCAGACCAGTTGGCCTTAGGGCATTAGGTGTTAAGACACCCCTACGAGCTTAACGACTCGGGTTGCCAATGCTTTATTTTTGCTTAGAAACTTGTGGATAGTGCAATGTTCAATCCCATTAAGCTTTCTCCTTAATCCATGTAGCGAGCTTTGGGCCAATAGCTTCCAAACCAGTTGGTCTTAGGGTATTAGGTGTTGAGGCACCCCTCGGGCTTAATTGCTCGAATTAAGGAGGCTACGAGACCAAACTTATCCACAATTGCTTTCTCTTCCTTTTTTTTCACTTTTTTTTTTTTTTTAACTTTCCCCTTCCTTTGTGTTGTTATCCTAAACAAAATAAAAGAACTCAAATATTACAATATCTCATTTTGCCACTCATAATCATGCATCAAGGTATGTGTGTGTGTGTGAAGAAAGGTTCATGAATACTTGCTTAATGAGTACATAAGCACACAAATTTTTTTTTTTTTTAATGATAAGGTTGTGAGAGTTCATAGATTTGAATAATTCAAAGTGAAATGAATAAGACCTCCTTGTTATAAAATTCAAAAATCAAGGCTAAATAATATCAAGTTAGCTAAAATGAGTTCACAAGATCAAAATAAAACGACAAATTGGTTAGAATGGGTTTCAAGAGTTCAAACTGGCCCTCCGTACTCTGCCATTCCTGACCCAGAATGCGTCTCAAGAGGATTTGAACTCCTTACACCGCACTCTGAATCTAATTACTAACTCGCTTTTTTTTTTTTTGCAAAAAATAAAATTTCAAGACACACTTATGTCTACTATCCTTCCCCCCCAACCAAATGAAACATTGTCCTCAATGTTTAATGTAGAGAGATAAAGTATAGGAGACATTACCTGAAGCTTCTGTTATTCAAGAGAGATGACCTGAAAGACTCATAAAATAACTGCTAAAATGAATAAATAAAAGACAAGAAAGATTACAAACGCGATTCAATCCATTTGCACTTTTTGTTTTGCCCTCCTGCCCATTATTTGAGTACTATCTGGGTCGGTTCATACTCATTCTTGTAATTTTTGGTCAAGTACCTCACCAGCATAAGTGGCAGAAAACAAGGATCTTTTCTCGCTTAAATTAGGGATCAGAATTCCTGTTTTTCCACATCTGCATCAATCAAAACGTTTATTAAAGGATCAAAGAAATTGTTAACATTCAACAAACCTATGGGTTTTTGATGGAGATGCAGTTGGGCCCAAGAGGCAATTTGAAAAATTTCTTCAAGAGTGCCAAAGCCACCTGGTAAAGCAATAAAGGCATCTGAATTAATGAGCATATGTGTCATGCGTTCATGCATAGAGGAGACCTGTAACTCCTTCCCAACCGTTTTTTCCAACAATACTTTGTACAGCCAAAGCTTTAGGAATAACTCCTAAAACTTGAGTACCTCCTACATGTGCAGCTGTTGACACACAACCCATTAACCCGAGGCTGCCTCCCCCATAAACCACATGAATCTTTCTTTCAGCTAGTAATCTACCAAGATAATTTGCTGCCTCGACAAACTCTTCACTTTTACCTGGTCGAGATCCACAGAATACACATATCCTTTGGATTCGACGTTTTGAAGTTCCCTCCATGTCTTTGCAACTCTCTAACTATGTGTGAAGAAGAGAATAAGAGATGTGGTATTTATGGAGTGCAAAAAGGTATGCTAATGATGACATCTAAATAGGTAGCTCGGTTGCTTTTTGAAAAATATGACAATAATGCATAGAAATTCAAAAAAAAGATGATGAAATAAGACACCATAAGTCAAGCAAAAGATACAAATCAAAAAATGACAGCTATAAGGCGTTAAAATTCAAAAATGATGGGACGCATGCATATGTACAGGTAGTTGTGACTGTGGCTCACATCTTCCTCTGGTTTTACGTCCAGAAACGGCTTAAACACCTTCTATGAGTTGGGGATATGCTTCCCATCCAGTTTTCTTATAAACTGGTAAAAAAAAGAAAAAAACAGGTCGTTTTGGAAGTCAGATTCCCAAGACTATAGCGTTCCTGCTCATCTCGGAATTGGGTCCAACAAATTAAAAATTTCACGCTGGCCCAAGTTCCACAAGAATGCTCTCAAGAGTCGTTCGGATATCATCCAAAGACTCCTTACTTGTCCATTCTTGATGAACTGTAGTTTTATCCTCTCGATGTTAGACAAAATACCAGGAGCGTCAACGCTGGTTACAAGTCCATCTGGTCACATGCTAGTACAACTTGTAACCTTTTTGCTCTTCGCTTCTTGGCGTAAGAGCTTTTTTTCCCATAGCCTGGCATGTGAGACACAAGATTATCTGAAAACTCATAAGAAAATCGAACCTTGGCTTCAATTAACCATCTTAAATCAGCAGGAATGCCCTTGCACATCAACATCCTTAGTCTTGCTGCGCGAGCTTTGTAAATTTTAAGCAAATCATTTTGAGGAAGAGAGGTAAAATGTTTGTGTAGATTTGAGAGAATGGTATCCATGTGAAGAAAATGAGAGAGAAGAAAAGAAAATGAATGCAAGGTGAGCAACAGTTTTTAGGGAACTGAAAAACCGACTTTACACTGTCAGGACCCCGGAGTCCCTATCCCCCGCCACTTGACCGGGAGAAAAGAAAAATCAATCCTTAAAAAGGATCGATTAAAGCAATGGGACTCTTCGTTTTGGGCAAATTTTCAAGAATGGTTTTTAAAAACCGCGTCCATTAACTTTTAAACACATACCATTCTTGGGTTCTCATTTCAAACTGCTCCATGATGAAAAACATTTTTAAACATAAGGCCCAGTCCAACGAGACGAAGTTTACCAGAAAACAAGTGCAATCTTGAATCATACAAAAGAACTTTTTGTGAAGGTTCAAAAGATTTTCTAACAATGGATTTTTCATGAAAAACCTTCATTTTTTCTTTGTAGATTTTAGAATTTTCATAAGCCTCATTCCTGATTTCTTCAAGTTCACTCAGTTGGAGTTTACGTAACTTGCAAGCATCATTCAAATTTGTGTTGAATGTTTTAATGGCCCAATAAGCTTTATGCTCAATTTCCACAGGTAAGTGACAAGATTTTTCATAAACTAGTCTATAAGGAGACATTCCCAATGATGTTTTAAAAGCAGTTCGGTAAGCCCAAAGTGCATCACTAAGTCTTAAAGACCAATCTTTACGATTTGGGTTAACCGTTTTTTCTAGGATCTGTTTTATCTCCCTATTAGCTAATTCAACTTGTCCACTTGTTTTTGGGTGATAAGGTGTAGAAATTTTATGGGTTATTCCATATTTCTTCATTAAGGTTTCAAATGATTTATTACAAAAATGCGTACCCCCATCACTAATAATGGCTCGAGGAATTCCAAATCTACTCAAGATATTCTCTTTCAAGAATTTGACAACTGTTTTGTGGTCATTGTTTCGACATGGAGTTGCCTCGACCCATTTTGAAACATAGTCTACTGCAACAAGGATATACACAAAACCAAATGACGGTGGAAAGTGTCCCATAAAATCAATACCCCAACAATCAAAGATTTCAACAACAAGAATGGGATTCAAAGGCATCATGTTTCTTTTTGAAATGGATCCTAATTTTTGACAATTTTCACAAGTTTTGCAAAATGCATGTGCATCTTTAAATAAGGTGGGCCAATAAAATCCACATTGCAAGCTTTTAGCAGCTGTTTTTCTAGATGAAAAATGTCCTCCACATGCTTCAGAATGACAAAAGTTAATGACACTACTTACCTCATTGTCGGGTATGCATCTTCTTATTATTTGATCCGGACAATATTTAAAAAGATACGGATCATCCCAGTAAAAATTTTTCACCTCGGTCAAAAACTTTCTTTTGTCTTGAGCTTTCCAATGAGGTGGCATTTTCCCTGTCGCAAGAAAATTTACAATGTTAGCAAACCAAGGTACAGTAGCAACAGAAAATAAAAATTCATCAGGAAAGGAATCATTGATAGGTGTAGTTTCAATTAATGTCTCTGTCGTTAGTCTTGAAAGATGATCAGCAACGACATTTTCGGCTCCTTTCTTATCCTTTATTGTGATGTTGAATTCTTGGAGCAATAATATCCACCATATCAATCTAGGTTTTGCATCCTGTTTAGACATTAAATATCTCACAGCTGCATGGTCAGTGTAAACAATTGTTGGAGAGCAAATTAAATAAGATCGAAATTTATCCAATGCAAATACTACTGCAAGTAGTTCTTTTCAGTTGTTGTGTAATTCATTTGTGCATCATTTAAAGTCCTACTTGCATAGTATATCACATAAGGCTTACCTTCTTTTCTTTGTCCTAAGACAGCACCAACTGCATAGTCGCTTGCATCACACATCAATTCAAAAGGCAATGACCAATCAGGAGATTGCATAATTGGAGCAGTTGTTAAAAGTCCAATTAGTGTATCAAAGGCATTTTGATATTCTTGAGTCCATTCAAAGGAAGTATCTTTTATTAAGAGGTTACAAATAGGTTTAGATATAGCACTGAAATTTCTTATGAACCTCCTATAAAATCCAGCATGTCCTAAGAATGAACGAACCTCTTTAACTGTTTTTGGTGGAGGCAAATGGGAAATTAATTCCACTTTTGCTTTATCCACTTCAATTCCCTTGGAAGACACCACATGACCTAAGACAATTCCTGAGGTGACCATATAATGACATTTTTCCCAATTCAAAATAAGACCTTTTTCTACACACCTTTTTAGGACTTTTTCTAAGTTTTCAAGACAATTATCAAAAGAGTTTCCAAAGATAGTTAAGTCATCCATGAAAACTTCTAAACAATGCTCAACCATGTCACTGAAAATGCTTAACATGCATCTTTTGAAAAGTGGCTAGGGCATTACAAAGTCCAAAAGGCATTCTCCTAAATGCAGAAGTGCCAAAGGGGCACGTGAATGTGGTCTTTTCTTGGTCTTCAAGTGCAATGGCAATTTGATAGTAGCCTGAGTATCCATCAAGAAAGCAGTAGTAGGGGTTTCCTGCTACTCTTTCAAGAATTTAGTCAAGGAAGGGTAAGGGAAAATGGTCTTTTCTAGTGACAGCATTTAATTTCCTATAATCAATGCACATCTCCAACTAGATGAGACACGAGTTGGCAATAATTCACCCTTTTCATTTTTAACTACTGTAATGCCAGATTTTTTAGGTACTACTTGTGTAGGGCTTACCCACTTACTATCAGAAATAGGATAGATAATTCCCACATCAAGTAGTTTGAGAACTTCAGCCCTAATGACCTCTTTCATGTGTGGATTTAATCTCCTTTGAGGTTGTTGAGATGTTTTGGCATTTTCCTCTAAATGTATTCTATGTGTGCAAATTAAAGGGTTAATGCCTTTTATATCTTTTAAAGTCCACCCAATTGCATTTTTATGCCTTTTAAGCACTTCTATCAACTTACCTTGTTGCTCGCATGTGAGGGATGAAGAAATTACCACCGGATATGTCTGATTCTCCCCAAGATATGCATATTTCAGTCCTTCAGGTAAGGGCTTCAATTCTAGCTTGGGAGCTTCATCGTCCTTGCTTTCATTCATCTGCCCCAATTCTTCAAATCTTGATTTTGAGCCTTTTTCCAACACCTGTGCACACTCCAGTAAAGAACACATATTAGAAAGATCATGTTCTAGTTCCATACTTGATTCTAACGAATTTACTAAACAAGTTTCCCAAGGGTCAGAAGAACTCCCTTTTTGGATGTGATCTTCCACAATAGATTCGATCATATTAGCCTCCTCAATTTCATCTTCTTCTTCATGTGGTTGTTTTCACGTATTGAAAACATTTAGTTCCAATGTCATGTTCCCAAAAGATAGCTTCATGACTCCATTCCTGCAATTAATCAAAGCATTAGAGGTAGCTAGAAATGGACTCCCTAAAATGACAGGAATTGAATTACATACTTCCACTGGTTGTGTGCCCAAGACAATAAAATCCACTGGGTAAATGAATTTATCGACTTGAACTAACACATCTTCTACTACTGCCTAATCCTTTATCTCCCCCGGTACTTTATTGATCTATCAGCAGCAAAAGAGTCACAGAAGTCGGTTTTAACTCACCTAGATTGAGTTTCCGAAAAATCGAGTATGGAAGCAAATTCACACTAGCACCAAGATCAAGTACAGCTTGTTCAATTTTATGGTCTCCAATAACACATGAAATTGTAGGACAACCTGGATCCTTATATTTCACTGTATTATTATTTTGAAGATAGCACTTACTTGCTCGGCTAGAAAGGCCTTCTTTTCAACACAAAGCCCAACAAAAAAGCCATTTACCACACAAAAAACAACAAAAAAAAAAACAAAAACCAAACAAAAACACACACCAAACAAAAACCAACACACCAACAAAAACCCTCCCAACAAAACAACAAAAAACAAAAACATTTTTCAAACACAAACATCTTTTAGTTTTCTTTTTACAGTGCACAAGTCCTTCAAAAATTTTGCATAAGAAGGTACCTGTTTGATCACATCAAGCAAGGGAATGTTGACCTTTACCTGTTTGAAAATTTCAAAGATTTCAGAACTGTGAGTTTGCTTCTTTTGTGTGGCTAATGCTTGAGGAAATGGAGGCACAGATGAGGATATGGTTTCCTCTTCGATAGGTGTTGGTTTGGCAACCTCTTCCTGCCCTTTAGAGATCGATTCTTCTTCTTCTCACAAGGGTTAGGAATATATTTTTCAACAACCTTACCATTGCGAAGGGTCATGACTGACTTGGCTTGGTCAAAATAATGGTTACTTGAACTTCCTGCATTTGAGTTAGATTGATCTTTGGGGTTTTGCAATGTTTGAGAAGGAAATTTTCCCTTCTCTTGGATGCTAAATGTCGATGCAAATTTTGCAAGAGTTTCTGACAAATTTGCTAATGATTGAGCAGTTTGACTATTGAAAGTCTCTTGCTTTGTAATAAATGAATGCAATGTTTCTTCAAAGTCATTCCTAGGAGGAGGAGCATATGCATGATCATGAGAATTTTGAAAATTTTGTCGTGTTTGAAAAGGGACTTGTGAAGATTGTGCATGATTATCATTTTTCCAGCTAAATTTTGGATGATTTCTCCAACCAGGATTGTAGGTTTGTGAATATGGATTGTGATTTGGCCTTTTGAAATTGTTCAAGGAATTGGCTTCTTCATGGAGACATTCCCTAAAGGCAGGCAAAGGTTGGGCAATCATCAATAGAATGGTCATTGTCATCACAAATGTTACAGACATTTTCTTGAATAGATTTCAATTGACCACTCTTTTTCATCTCTAAAGCATCGACTTTTCTAGCTAGGGATGCAAATTTGGCTTGAAGGTCATGGTCTTCCCTAAGGTTGTAAATACCTCTATTGGATGTCGAGGTTTGGGCTTGCTTGGTACCTCATAGGTGCCAGCAGTGTCCCAATTTTGTGCCTTTTCTGCCAAGGAATCTAGGAAGTCAAGTGCTTTCTCAGGGTCTTTTTCTTTAAATTCTCCATTACACATTAATTCCACTAGTTGCCTATCTTGAGGTGTTTACCCTTCATAGAAATGTGCAACTATTCTCCAAGTTTCAAACCCATGGTGAGGACAGGTATTAAGTAGTTCCTTATAACTATCCCAACATTGGTAAAAGGTTTCCCCTTGTTTTTGAGAGAAATCGAAAATTTGTCTTTTAAGAGAATTTGTTCTAGGGGTAGGAAAATTTTTTTTTCAAAAATTGTTGTTTCATCTCATCCCATGAACTGATGGAATTCGACCTCAAAAATTGTAGCCATGTTCTAGCTTTATCTTTTAAAGAAAAAGGAAAAAGCTTTAATCTAATGGTGTTAATGCTACAATTTGGGTCAATGTCAGAGCACCATACCTCTTGACAAAGAGTTTCAAGTGCGAATATGGGTTCTTCCATGTCAAGGCCATGAAAAGTGGGTAGAAGCCGAACAAAACTTGGTTTGAAATTGAAATGGATTGAATCTGGAGGAGAAACTACACAAGATGGTGCACTAGTCCTTACCGGATTCATGTAGTCTCTGAGGGTTCTTCGTTGATTTTGATCATTTTGTTGCGAACGGTTGTCCCCTTCATCCGTGAATATTTCCTCATGATTGTCGGCCCTGTTTTCTAAGGAAGATGATATTTTTCTAACAAGTCTACCACTAGATGTTCGTGACCAAATTTTCATGCAAGAAAGAGAGAAGAAAAGAGAGAAAAAGATGAACACAAAAAAATAAAAAAATTTAGATCTAAGATGAGAAAAGAGAATACTTACAATTTTTCACGCCAATTTTTACCTTCCCCGGCAACGGCACCAAAAACTTGACACATCCGAAAAAGGATTGTCTCCCAAGTATTGGAGTGTCGAAGTAATAATCCCGGTGAGACCGAGGTCGATCCACGAGGAAGGAAATTTTAGCGTTACAAATTATAAGATAAGCAAATGTGATATGGATGATTCAAAGGAGTGACATGATAATATCAACAAGTATGTAAGATGGTAGGTGGTATTACCGACCATTCAAATATAAAACAAAAAGCAAGAGGAGGTTAAACCATCCATGGAAATAGGTGGTATAACCAACCATAGTAAATTAAAGAACAATTTCATAAGGTGGTAGAACCTACCATAGTAAATAAAATAAGAAGTTCATAAACAATAGAATAATTAAAATACAAGAGGAATTAACACAATAACAATGAAGGCTAAGGTTAGGGGATCCGCCCTTGATATTTCAAATAAGGATAATTAACCCATTTTAGTTATATGAATTATATGTGTTTCATTACCAATATTTATACCACTTCTTGTAAATGGGTTCAAGCATCCAATGTGCCAATCTCCATATGTCTACAACAAATCAAGATTCCTAACTAGATTCATGTCGGTAAGGAAGAACCATACAACATCTAGAAAGGATCCAAGCATTTGATGTGCCAAGGATTGTCGACAATGGATCAAGACCTCCACTTTACGAGTGGTGTCAAGATTGATTAAGAAATTAAATATAAATCATATTGAATAAACATTATAAGATTAAGATTATTAAGCACATATTACGGGTTAGAGAATCCTTATTCTCATATCAAGGGTTTCACCCTTTCACCTTAGCAAAAAAGAAATTAGAATAACATTATAATAGAAAGAAAATAAAATGCAAGAAAAATGAAATTCATTAATAACATAAACACACAAAACACAATACAAGATCCTAGCCAAAGCCAAAATGTTCCAGCCAAGGCCAAGATGCCCCAATGGGTCACAAGGCACCTCTATTTATAGATACATCCAGGGGCAAACTTGTCAAATTACAAGGGCATAATTGTCAAATATTAATTGTAAATATCTTTGACAATTGGGATCATTAGGCACCGACTTTGACCATCAATTTTGACATCGAAATGTTATGAATTTTAATCACATGTCCTCATGAAAGTTGTAGATATTTCTCTCAGCTTTCTAGAACATATTGATTTGCACAATTTGGATACGCATTTTGAGAGATACGGTCCTAAATACTGAGGCCTAGGTCAGACTGGGGCGCTGAGACTGGTAGATGGTTTCACTTCAAGCCCGTTTTTGGTCCACTAAGAGCGCGAATTTGATGATGCTTGTGAAATAAGATATTGTAGATAATTTAATTAGCTTTCCTAAGATTTGCACCATTTTGATATGTTGTACCATTCTGATCTATAAATAGAGAGTTATGCCCATTTTACCGAACCTGTAACAAAATCAAAATTAAGAGAATTAATTCCAAAGATGCAAATGCTACAAATATGCTTAAGTTGAGGAATTTAATGACACTATTAATGCAATATGATGAACTAAACTCTTATTAAACATGCATATTTAGTGTTCCAGTCATGTTCCCTCTATCGCTAATCGTGGCTCTTGGTGTTCCAAATCTCGCAAAAATGTTAGATTTCACAAAATCTACAACAACTTTAGAATCATTAGTTCTCGTAGCTTTTGCTTCTACCCATTTAGAAACCTAATCCACAGCAAGTATAATGTAAACATTACCAAATGATGAAGGAAAAGGACCCATGAAATCAATCCCCCACACATCAAAAATCTCGACAATAAGTATAAGGGGTTTGTGGCATTTGATTTTTGGCACTTAAATTACCTGTCCTTTGACAACTGTCACAAGCTTTGCAGAACAGATATGCATCTTTGAACAATGATGGCCAGTAGAATCCACAATCAAGAACTTTAAGGGCTGTTCTTTTTGGTCCGAAGTGACCTCCACATGCATAAGAATGACAGAAGGTTAAAATTGAATTAAATTCAGATTCAGAAATGCACCTTCTTATCACTTGGTCAGAACAATGCTTCCATAAGTAACGGATCATCCCATATGTAATACTTGGCAATGTTCTGTGATCTTGTCTCTCTTGAGCTCGAGTCAAGTCATGTGGCAGCTTCTTTGGTAACTAAGTAGTTGACAATATCTGCATACCAAAGGGGCTACTACTTTAGAGACAACATTGTTCATCCGAAAAACTTTCTTGTAATGGCAGGGCATTCTAATCATGGACAATGCGACTGAGATGGTCTGCAACTAAGTTTTCACTTCCCTTCTTATCTTTGATCTCCAAGTCAAACTCCTTTAAAAGGAGTATCCACCTGATAAGCCTTGGTTTAGCATCTTTCTTTGTGAGCAAGTACCTCAAAGCTGCATGATCAGAATAAACGGATACTTTAGTACCAATCAAATACGATCGAAACTTTTCTAAAGCAAAAATAACCGCTAGCAGCTCTTTCTCAGTGGTAGAATAATTAAGTTGAGCATCATTTAAAGTCTGAGATGCATAGTAAATGGCATGTGGAATTCTACCAATTCGTTGACCCAAAACAGCACCCACAGCATAATCACTCGCACCACACATGATCTCGAATGGATGATTCCAATTTGGAGATTGGATTATTGGAGCTGAAGTCAAGAGTTCCTTTAGTTTCTCAAATGTCTCTTTGCATTTCTCATCAAATTCAAAGGCCACATCATTCTGCAATAATCTGCATAGAGGCAATGCTATCTTCGCGAAATCTTTGATGAATCGACGATAGAAACCTGCATGACCGAGAAACGAACGAATATCCCGCACACTTGTGGGAAGGGGTAAGGAACATATAAGATCTATCTTAGATTTATCAACTTCTATACCCTTAGCAAAAATAACATGTCCCAAAACTATACCCTGATCTACCATAAAATGACATTTCTCCCAATTTAGAACAAGGTTAGTTTCCATACATCTTTGAAGTATAAGTGTAAGGTTATCAAGGCATTTATCAAAAGAATCACCAAAAATACTAAAGTCATCCATAAATACCTCAATGATGTTCTCAACATAATCAGAAAAAATACTTACCATACACCTTTGGAAAGTGGCAGGGGCATTGCAAAGATCGAACGGCATGCGTCGATACGCAAATGTACCAAATGGGCATGTAAATGTAGTTTTCTCTTGATCTTCAGGGGCAATGACAATCTGATTATATCCTGAATAGCCATCAAGAAAACAATAATGAGAATGACCTGCTAATCACTCCAGCAATTGATCAATGAATGGCAAAGGAAAGTGATCCTTGCGAGTTGCAGAATTGAGCTTTCGATAATCAATACAAACTTGCCACCCGGTTTGGATACGAGTGGGAACTAGCTCATTATTGTCATTTTTAACCACCGTAACTCCAGATTTCTTTGGAACGACTTGGACTGGACTCACCCACTTGCTATTCGAAATTGGATAAATCACACCCACATCTAACAATTTCAGGAATTCTTTCTTGACAACTTCCATAATTGGAGGATTCAACCTCCGCTGTGCTTCTCGAGTGGGCTTGGATCCTTCTTCCAACAAGAATTGGTGCATGCATATGGCTGGGCCTTGGATGTTAGCAATCGTCCACCCAATAGCTATTTTGTGATCTGTAAGAATTCGGACGAGTTTCTCTTCTTGTATTCGTGCAAGGCCCATTTCCATTGTAACTGGAAAAGTATCATTCTCACCCAAGAATCCATGATTCAAATGATCTGGCAGTGACTTAAGCTCCAAGGTATTGGCTTTCGTTACAGAAGAAAGAAGTTTCTCATTAGATAAAGTAAATTGAATGTACGAAACATCATACCTATTTGTGGTTATTGCTATGGTCTCATCTAAGCTTGCCACAGCTTTCTCCATTTCTTTAGACACTTGTATCAAAATTCCTGACTCATTGGAATTTTCTGTCCCTATATGCTCACTAATAGCTACATCCAATCCATTCTTGCGAGTTAACTCAAAATATTGTTATGGCAAAGAATCAACAACGTCAACTGCAAAAACAGAATGTAAGTCACCAGAGTACCTCATTGCCTCAAAAATATTGAAACATATCACCTTGCCATCAAACTCTATGATGAGAGGCCATCATGAACATAAATCTTGGTTCTAACAGTTTTCAAGAATGGTCTCCCTAAAAGAATCGGAGTTGGATTAGGAGATGTCTCATTCTCTATTTCAAGAACATAAAAGTCTACTGGGAAGAGCAATTGATTCACCTGCACAAGCACATCTTCCACAACTCTTTTGGTATATGCATTAAAACGATCAGCAATTTGAATGGTAATACCAATTTTCGCAAAAGGTCCAAGATTTAAAGAAGCATAAATAGAATATGGCATGATGTTAATAGATGCTTCTAAATCTAACATAACTCTTTCAAACTTGGTTTTACCAATGGTGCATGGCATGGTGAACGTACCTGGATCTTTGCACTTTGGAGGAATTTTCCTTTGCAATACAGCTGAAACATCTACCCCCACACTTACTTTCTCATTTCTTTTTAACTTTCTTTTGCTGGTGCATAACTCCTTGAGACATTTTGTATAATGAGGTACTTGCTCGATAGCATCCAGAAGTGATATATTTACCTCGATTTTGTGAGAAGTTTCCAAGATTTCTTGTTCTTGTTCCTCCTTCTTCGATTTTGCAAATCTACTAGGAAAAAGTGGAGGAGACACATATGAAGGAATGGGAGTTATAGGATTTACCTGAGAAGTCAGTGTTTTGTTCATGGTGGAAGTTGTGTCATCTCCTTCATCAGTTTGTGATTTCTTTGGCAGGACATCTAATTGCTCTCTATTTTGCAAAGTTATCGCACAAGAATTCTCTCTTGGATTGATCACCGTTTGACAAGATAATTCTTCTGAGCCTTGGCCCTCGAATTTGCTCATGCTAGTGGCCAATTGTCCTATTTGACTTGCCAGGTTTTGGATACTTGCCCCAGTTTCCTGCTGGAATTGCATTGTGTTAGTGGCAAGTGCATTAACAATATCCTGGAGTGACATACCTGAGTTTTCTAAAGCTGGTTGTGGTGCTGGTTGTGGCATTGGTGGTGGTTACATTTGAAATGGTTGCTGCACTCTAGGTTGATTAAAACCTTGTAGTTGATTTGGTATGGCATTTGGGACGATTGGTTGATGATTCCAGTAACTGAAATTAGGGTGATCTTCCCATCCAGCATTGTAAGTGTTAGAGAAGGGATCATACCATTGCCTTGTTTGTCCTAGAAATCCATCCATGCCATTGGCTTGTTCCATATCTCCTTGCAAAGTTGGATACATGTCGATTGGATGCTCCATGGTAGAATATACCTCACATGCATAAGATTTCTTCATATGTCCTACAGCCATGTTTTCCACAAGAGAAGTTAACTCAGAAAGTTGTTGTTCAATGTTCGGAGTGCTTACCTCATTTACTCTCCATGTTAGTTGTGGCTCAAATCCGCCACTGAATTGATGAAAGTTTACTGCCATGTCGTCTAAACACAAACAATGAAAAAAGAAAAAAAAACAAAAATATGAATCAACAATGAAAACAAAATAACAAATCGATTAGAAAATCAATCCCCGGCAACGGCGCCAAAACTTGATGCGTTCGAAACTAGCAAGTATACTAGTCGCACAAGTAATAAAGTGATAAGTAGATATCGTTCTCACAAGGATTGATTCTAATTGAATTTGTTATTTTCCAGCAATAATAAATTAAACAGGGGGGGTTTTGTTGATTGATTAACTAAACTTAATACGAAAGCAAATGAAGAATAACACAAAGCAAAGTTAAATGGAGTGAAAAATCAATGAGAGACACTTGGTTAAGAGTTCATTCTCTGCCACAAGATATGAATTTGTGAATTAACATAGAATTGTAATCCAATTACAGCATTGAAGTTATCAACCGTAGATAACAACAAGCTCTGTTATCCCAATCTTTCCTTACTTTGTTGTTAAATAAAACAAGCTCTTTATTTAATCTCTATCCATTAAACAACCTAGAACAAGCTCTCTAAGTTTAATTCAATAGAAGCATTACGATGAGAAAGATAGGTTGATCTAAGCAATAATCACACAAGCTTCGGATTATTTAACCTAGGTTGTATTTCCAATTGCAATCTCTGATCACAATTTTGCTACTAATGATTGGAAATTCATGACAATTACGGATCAAGATTTCTAATCTAGCAATAGACAACAACAGATTATATTCAGTTGGCCATTCCAAATACAATCAGTAAGCAATCATAAGCATTAGATATGGGAAAATACAAGCAACTTCAATTAGAGAATTGGATAACAATTTCTTACACAATCAACTCACAAAATCCATATCAAGGGCTTTGAAATCACCCTCAACCAATTCAGATTTAGTTACACATATTCAATCAGAATAACAAATACAATACAGAGAAATTCCAGAATTGAAAAGGAAAGAAAGAACTTAGCAAATTCTTTGAAAATCTTCTTTGTAGATGAATCTTCTTGGAATTGTAGTTCCTCCTCTTTCAAAATCTTCTTTCTCCTTCAAGAACTCCAAGGGATGAGAGAAATCCAGAAATGCAGCCTCCTCCCACGTTTTCCCCTCTTCAAGTTATGAAAATAAAACCCTAAAATGTGTTTAAATACTCTGCTACAGTAACCTGCTACAGTGTCCCGTATTATACATGCTACAGTGATTGTGGAATTACATTTCTATACTTCTCACACTGTTTTGATTACAACTTTTGGTACACTGAATGGATTTATAAACCGTAAATTTCTCCAGAAAATAGACTTCGAGAGCTTTCCAACGGTATATAATATGTCATCGGGTTCATTGTATATCAATACAATTAAATCCGAGAAGATGGTTGACTAGCAGAGGTGAAAATGAAGGGTTTTACTCCATTTTTGTGCAAGTTGCTCCAAAACTCCTACAAATATCAAAACCACACAAAAACATAAAAATACCAAGGAATATAGCAAAGAAACATGGATGAATTGATATGAAAATGATATATAATTAGACACCTATCAGCAAGTACTTGATAAATTGGGTGATAGGCATCTGATGTTGTGTGGGAAACTTTTTCACATGCTGTGTTATGCTCATATATTGAACCTAATAGTTAAAGATGGGTTAGAAGTGATTAGAAATGGCTTTGAGAAGGTTAGGGATAGTGTTGCTTTTTGGACATCTACACCCAAGAGAATGGAAAAGTTTGAGGAGAATGCACATCACTTGAAAGTGACATTTAATAAGACATTGTCTCTTGATTGTAAAACTAGGTGGAACTCTACTTACAAGATGTTGAGTACAGCTTTAGCCTATAAAGATGAGTAGGCAACAGCGAAAGTTGTGTGTGATCATTTGGAAAAGTTCTATAGGTTGACTGAAATATTTTTTGGAACAAATTATCCCACAGCAAACAAGTTTTTTCCAAAAATTGGTGAGTTAAGATTATCTTTGAGCTCTTGGCTTACGTCTCCTTCTAAAAAGATTCAAGAAATGGCTAATGCAATGATTGAAAAGTTTGAAAAGTATTGGAATGTTATCCATAGAGTGTTAGCTGTGGCTGTGGTTTTAGATCCTAGATGTAAAATGGTGATGGTAGAGTTTGTATACAAGAAGATTTATGGAGATGGTGCTTTTGAGCATATTGAGCGAGTACGTACTCTTTGTGAAGATTTGATGATAGATTATCAATGTAGACTTGGTTTAGGTAATGAGTCAAGCGAATTTGTTGCAAATTTAATAGCAGGAGGTGTTACAGGAGACGATGCATCAAGTGAGTTTGATATTGAATATGAAAAATTTAAAGAAAGCACTAATATGGGATTGCAAAAGAAGTCTGAGCTTGATATTTATTTGGAGGATCATGTAGTTAGTGGTCCTGAATTTGATGTTTTGCTTTGGTGGAAGATGAATAAAAGTAAGTTTCCTGTATTGCCCACTATTGCTAGAGATATTTTGGCTATCCCAGTATCCACAGTTCCATCTGAATCCGCTTTTAGTACAAGTGGTAGAGTTTTGAGTTCACATCGTAGTAGACTTCTTCCTGACACATTGGAGGTTTTAATGTGTACTCAAAATTGGTTATAGCTAAAAACGCGAGGTATAAGTTTCAATAAACTATGTTTATCTTATTGATTATTATTTCTTTTATTGAATTTCCTTATTTAATTATTAATTTGGTTATTATATATTTGTAGATGTAATTCTTCAAGAAGAGATGGTTGGAGAGAAAACATTGGATGATGAAGGAGAAAGTTCAGTGACATCTTTGTGAGGTTGTTCCATTGGAGTGTTAATTGTAGGAAGTTGATCTTGTGTGCTATCTACTTGGTTTGGTTTCGTTAAAGTGTTTACATTATTTTTGTTTACAGGTTACTATGTTGGTATCTATATGTTTTTATTGTTGTGAGTTGTTTACTTTGATGTGTTTATTATTATTGTCGCCATATATATTTGTTGATTTTATTTGTTGGTGACTTTGTATTGTTTGTTGAATCATTATTTACTTGAAAATTTTAGATTTTGAATGGAATGGTGGTTTTTTAGTTGTTGATTTTTGTGCGTATGTATGATTTTAGTTTGAAGATATATTGTCTTCAAACTTGTTAACATAATAACATACCAACATAATTCACTATTGTCCACAATTCACTTGTCATTTGCTTTAACCTGCAAATACAAGGCTGTTGTAGTTAAAAACTTAAATATGATACAAAAAGGCAAAAAAAACAAAGTTAAAACATGCAACCTACCAAAACGCTCGACAAAACTCGACGCGCTCAATAGAGCTCGACATTATCATCCGACACTCGACACTTACATGTTGAGTCATGTCGAATTCACAATCGACACTCGAAATCAGTCTATATTCGAAGATGTCGAGTGTCAGATGATGAATTCGACACTCAACACTTACACGTCGAGTCATCCGACACGCAACACACATGTCGAGTTATTTGACACGCGACACTTACATATTGAGTCGTGTCGGATTTACAACTGACACTCGATATCAATTTATTTTCGAAGACATCGAGTGTCGGATGATGAATCCGACACTCGACACTCACATGTCAAGATGTGTCGAGCGCTATCGAGGTCGTCAAGTTTTGTCGAGTGTTTTGACAAGTTGCTTGTTTTAACTTTGTTTCTTTATCTTTTTGCATTATATTTAACTATAACAGCTTTGTATTTACAGGTTGAAGCAAATGACAAATGAATTATAGACAATAAAGAATATCTAAACATTGACAGAGGTAGAATTGTTAAGAGCTTAAAATTTATCTTTAAATTTATTAAAAAATAAGCTTAATTATGTACTTGTCAATAAATTATAGTGGTTATAAAATTTTACAAAGGCAAGACGGGGCGGAACGGGATAGGTCTGAATCCGCTCATTTATTTTTTGCCCCTCCAAGGGGCAATGGGACGAGACAAGACAAAAAATAATCGAGCAGAACGAAACTGAATACTAACTACCCCGGACCTGCCTTGCCCCGCCCCATTGCCATCCATGCTATTTCCTTTCCAGATTTTCTTTCCCTCTTTGAAACAATGAAATCCACAATTTTTTTTAAAAATATCAAGATATATATCATCATCTTATAAAACAGAATTTAAATCTAATCCGAATATCAACTCTAACAAAATATATCACTTAGTATTAGTAACAAAACTATAAAATTAAATAAATCAAATATTAAAAAAATGTATTACATACTCGAAAAATTCTCAAAATTACACCCAGCAAATTAACACCAACTATTGCCGCTCCTCACATCTTTCTTAATCTCTGTTCGCTTTCTTTTTTTGGTTAATTCATCATGCTGAATCATCCTCGGCCGCACCCAAACTCATTTTTGCCACTTTTGACACACAAATCCGCCAAAGTACACAAAACTAGTTTCTCCTTTAACAAGATAAAAGCATTATTGATTCAAAAAAAAAACCCAAAAAAGTGGCGAAAGATTATTTGGAAGAGATGAAAAGTATTATACAGCTACAAAAATTGAAGAGAGGAATTGATGAAAAGTGGGGTTAAAAAGAGAGGAATTGAGAGATGGGCCTCCCTTTTTCTACAACCAGATCTGAGAGTCTCTTTTTGTGTATTGTTGGTTGATGTAGAAGAGGAGAGAGTGAAGCAGATAAGAAAGGCAGCGGAAGATGAGGACAGGAGGAAAGGAGGGAGGTGGATGTGGTGGAGGAAGCGGAAGTAGTGGCAGAAGAGGAGGCAACGAACGTTGTGGTGGAGGAGAGGAGGGAGGAGGTGGGATGGGGTAAGTGAAGACGGTGAGCGATGAGAAATGAGATGTAGGGAAAAGGGAGAAGATAAGAGATTTTTTTAAATTATATTTTATAATTATTATTACAAAAGTGTTGTTATGGCCATAGCAAAATTCGGCCTCAATTAAATCTAATACAGTAAGCCCATTACTGAAGCCCATTATTTGGGCCTATTGTCTGGGTCCCATAATGACTCATCCTGACTCCTATATAAACCCTCCGAATCATTACTCAAGGTATGCACACTTTTCTGAACTCATTCTCTCTCTAAATTTCCTTTGCTTTTAATAGCTTCTCTCTCTAGGAAATTCTCCTAGAAAATTCCGGAGTGCCGGAAACTGACTTGAGTGTTGGAGGGTTTTTGCCGACACCACCGCCGACACCCCTGACTATTTTTCTTTGCTCGCAGGATTGGACCTAACGTACGACCCGAGCTCCGACCCGCTTCCCGGCTGTCTGAAAATCGTGCATCAACAGTTGGCGCCGTCTGTGGGAAACGACAATTTAAGCCTCTTCAGTTGTTGCTCCTATCCAAACGTACTCAAACACATCATGAGTCACGAATCCCAACACTCAACCTCCCTAGAGGTTGACGAAGAAATCGAAGTAGAAGCACCTCCCCGACGTCGAAGGATAGTTGATACAGGGAGAGCATTAGTGATATCCTCTGGGGTGGGGCCTAACCCCAAGCAACCCCGACTTCCACTTAGAAGATCGAGGAAAGGCAAGACGAGTTGATTAACTACCATGGAACATACCATGCGAAATTTTAGTGAACAAATGAACCGTATGGTGACTATGTTTGATAAGTGTCTATTTATATATCATTTTCATATCAATTCGTCCATGTTTCTTTGCTATATTCCTTGGTATTTTTATGTTTTTGTGTGGTTTTGATGTTTGTAGGAGTTTTGGAGCAACTTGCACAAAAATGGAGTAAAACCCTTCATTTTCACCTCTGCTAGTCAACCATCTTCTCGGATTTAATTGTATTGATATACAATGAACCCGATGACATATCATATACCGTTGGAAAGCTCTCGAAGTCTATTTTCTGGAGAAATTTACGGTTTATAAATCCATTCAGTGTACCAAAAGTTGTAATCAAAACAGTGTGAGAAGTATAGAAATGTAATTCCACAAATCACTGTAGCATGTATAATACGGGACACTGTAGCAGGTTACTGTAGCAGAGTATTTAAACACATTTTAGGGTTTTATTTTCATAACTTGAAGAGGGGAGAACATGGAGGAGGCTGCATCTTTGGATTTCTCTCATCTCTTGGAGTTCTTGAAGGAGATTGAAGGCTTGGAAAGAGGAAGAACTACAAATCCTAAGAGATTTCATCAGATTTGCTAAGTTCATCATTTCCCTTTCAATTTCTGGAATTGCTATGTATTGTATTGTATTTATGACATTCTTGAACATGTGTAACTGAATCTGAATTGGTTGAGGGTGATTTCAAAGCCCTTGATATGGTTTTTGTGAGTTGATTGTGCAAGAAATTGTTATCCAATTCCCTAATTGAAGTTGCTTGCATTTTCCCATATCTAATGCTTATGATTGCTTGCTGATTGTATTTGGGCTGGCCAACTGAATATAATCTGGTTGTTATCTATTGCTAGACTAGAAATCTTGATCCGTAATTGTCTTGAATTTCTAATCCTTAGTAGCAAAATTGTGATCAGAGATTGCAATTGGAGAATACAACCTAAGTTAAATAATCCGAGCTTGTGTGTTTATTGCTTAGATCAACCTATCTTTCTTATCGTAATGCATCCATTGAATTAAATTTAGAGAGCTTGTTCTAGGTTGTTTAATGGATAGAGATTAAATAAAGAGCCTGTTTTATTTAACAACAAAGTAAGGAAAGATTGGGATAACAGAGCTTGTTGTTATCTACGGTTGATAATTTCAATGGTGTAATTGGATGACAATTCTATGATTTATTCGCAAATCCATATCTTGTGGTAGAGAATGATCCCTTAACCAAATTTCTGTCATTGATTAATTCTCACTTCAATTAAGTTTGCATTGTGTTATTCTTTATTTGCATTAATATTTCATCTAGTTAAACAATTAACAAAACCCCCCATTTATTCTGTTTTTGCTGGAAATAACAAATTCAATTAGAATCAATCCTCGTGGGAACGATATCTTACTTATCACTTTATTACTTGTGCGACTAGTATACTTGCTAGTTTCGAACGCATCAAGTTTTTGGCGCCGTTGCCGGGGATTGATTTTCTAATCGATTTGTTATTTTGTTTTCATTGTTGATTCCTATTTCTTTGTTTTTCTTTTCTGATTGTTTGTGTTTAGACAACATGGCAGTAAACTTCTATCAATTCAGTAGCGGATTTGAGCCACAAGTACCATGGAGAGTAAATGAGGTAAGCACTCCGAACATTGAACAACAACTTTCTGAGCTAACCTCTCTTGTGGAAAACATGGTGTTGACCCAGGTATGACAACCCAAGAGGGGGGGTGAATTGGGTTTTATTTATCAAAACGAATTTATAAAACTTTTCTTGAAAGATAAAAATTATTTCACTTTTTCTTTTGAGAATAGAAGTGAAGAAGATGAAAATAGAAGTTATCTAAGATGCAATCAAGAGAATAATAATAAACAATCTCAAGTGCAAGTAAATGTAAAGAGTATAGGGATAGAGAGAGTGCAAACTCAATTTACGTGGTTCGGCAAACCTTGCCTACGTCCACGGGCTCCTAGCTCCACGAGCTAAGCTTTCCACTAAGTTGTAGAAATCTTTACAACTTGCTTGATGAACAACCTCACCAAGACTTTTTCTTTCAACTCTTGATAACACCACACCAAGAGTTCTTCTTGATGAACAACCTCACCAAGGCAACTTCCTTCAACTCTTGATAACACCACACCAAGAGTTCTTCTTGATGAACAACCTCACCAAGGCAACTTCCTTCAACCTTGATAACACCACACCAAGAGTTCTTCTTGATGAACAACCTCACCAAGGCAACTTCCTTCAACTCTTGATAACACACAACAAGAGTTCTCTCAAGGATAACTATTATCCTTTACAATAATATCTCACTCTCACCACAATACAAGAACAAAGATAATTTTTACAACAAAAGTATAACTCTCTTCAAAGAGTAGATAGATAATATAAAAGCTCTCTAGACTTGATACTTCTCTTGCTTTTTGCTTGATAAAATGCTTCTCTTGCTCTTATTTTTTTTTTTGAATGCATGCATGGGAGAAGGGCTCCTTTTATAGGCAAATAGGATGAACTTAATCAAGTGAAGACACCAACTCCAAATTTTCTGCCCACCACAAAAATCGTAATCTTGTCTTCCATTTTTGTCAATGTTCTGTTTGAAATTTGAAAATCTATAAAACATAAAAGATTTGCACATTTGAATAAGCTTTCCAACGCATTAAGAATCAAGTCATTTGGATATCTGTAGCTCAATATATGTCCAAAAGAGTATTCGGTGCTCATGTCAGCTGCTTCCATTTGTCTTTCACTTTGCATGATGATTTGGACGATCTTGCACTTAAAATTTGAATTTCTTTAAAACATATGAAATGTTATAAATTGAGTAAGTTTTCCAAAGACTCAAGAATCACATTATTTGGACATTTGTAGAGAAATATATGACCAATTGATAGAACATTGCTCATATATCACATTCCTTGAATCAAACCTTGTACTTAAACTTTGATGCCTTTAACATGTAGTCTTCTCCTAAGCTTCAACACTTCATTTTAATAAACCCCTTCTTGATTTTATAATTATTTCAATAATCTTATTCTTGCACATAAATAAATATATTAGTAAATCTCAATGAATCAATGTGTATTGTTATCATCAAAATTATCATATAGCCTTAGGGCTAACAATCTCCCCCTTTTTGATGATGACAAACCATTGATTGCTTTAAAATAATATCTAAAATCAAGAATGAAAATGAAATCAAGAATAAACAAAAAGAGAGCAATTGTTATAAATACAAGCAATCCAACCATTTCTCCCCCTTTTGTTATCATCAAAAAGATGTAATCAAATTAATTACTCCCCCTAAATATATTCTCCCCCTTAACATATGTTACCATTCAAAGATTATCAAATAAAAGAAAAATTAAGATATATCCAACATGCCTAATTCTCTTCTAATTATGCAAAATCTATCTTGACTAAGGGGTTTAGTAAATATATCAGCTAATTGTTTTTCGGTGGGAACAAATTCTAAAGAAATATTACCTTTTTGCACATGATCTCTAATAAAATGATGTCTAATCTCTATATGCTTAGTCCTAGAGTGTTGTATGGGATTTTTTGAAATGTTGATGGCACTTGTATTATCACATTTGATGGGAATATGATCAAATACCACACCATAATCTTTTAAAATTTGTTTCATCCAAAGAGATTGTGCACAACAACTTCCTACTGCAATATACTCGGCTTCCGCGGTTGATAAGGCAACAGAATTTTGTTTTCTACTAAACCATGAGACTAATGCATGTCCTAGAAAATGGCAAGAGCCACTAGTGCTCTTTCTATCAAGAAGACTTCCAGCAAAGTCCGCATCGGAATAACTAATTAGATCAAAATTATCACACTTAGGATACCAAAGACCTAGATTTATGGTACCAAGAAGATATCTAAATATCCTCTTTACAGCCTTAAGGTGAGATTCCTTTGGACAAGATTGAAATCTAGCACACATACACACACTAAACATAATATCAGGTCTACTAGCAGTTAAATACAAAAGAGAGCCAATCATACCTCGATATTTTGTTACCTCAACATCTTTTCCTTTCTCATCTTTGTCAAGCTTGGTTAATGTACCCATAGGTGTGTTATATGTCCTTGAATTATCCATGCCAAACTTCTTGAGAAGATCTCTTGTGTATTTAGCTTGATTTATGAAGATCCCATCCATTGATTGCTTGATTTGAAGTCCAAGGAAGAAATTTAATTCTCCCATTAAGCTCATTTCAAATTCTTGTTGCATACACTTGGAAAATTCTTCACACATAGAAATATTAGTAGCACCAAATATAATATCATCAACATAGATTTGAACAATTAATAAATCATCATTTTTTGTTTTAACAAAAAGAGTAGTATCAACTTTTTTCATTTCGAAACCATTATCAATGAGAAATTTGCTCAATCTATCATACCATGCTCTTGGTGCTTGTTTCAAGCCATAAAGTGCCTTTTTGAGTTTGAAAACATGGTTTGGAAAATCATGATTTTGAAAACCAAGAGGTTGCTCTACATATACTTCCTCCATAATGTAACCATTTAAAAATGCACTTTTGACATCCATTTGGTATAATGTAAAATTTTTATAACATGCAAATGCACACAACATTCTAATGGATTCTAATCTAGCAACCGGTGCAAAAGTTTCCTCATAATCAATACCTTCTTCTTGATTGTATCCTTGAGCAACAAGTCTAGCTTTGTTTCTAATAATGGTGCCATTTTCATCTACTTTATTTCTAAAAATCCATTTAGTGCCTATAATAGAATGATTTTTGGGTCTAGGGACTAATTCCCAAACTTGATTTCTTTCAAATTGGTTCAATTCTTCTTGCATAGCCAAAATCCAACTTTCGTCATTTTCGGCTTCTTTAAAAGTTTTTGGTTCAAATTGAGAGACAAATGCAAAATGATTACAAAAGTTTCTAAAAGAAGATCTAGTTCTCATACCTTGTGATGGTTCACCAATAATAAGATCTTTAGGGTGAGCTTTTGCATACCTCAATTCCTTTGGTAATTCTTGGGAAGAATCATTTACTTTCTCAAGCTTTTCTTGTTGAAGTTGTAAATCATCTTGACTCTTTTCATCAAGCCTTGATTCCTTGATTTGCCTTTCTACTTCAACAATATCATCATCTAAATTCTTTGAAGAAATCACATTAGTTTCATCAAATTCAACATGCATAGATTCTTCAATAGTAAGAGTCTTTTTATTAAAAACTCTATATGCTTTACTATGGTTGGAGTAGCCCACAAAAATTCCAACATCGGCTTTTGCATCAAATTTTCCAAGGTTATCCTTAGTGTTTAAAATAAAACATTTACATCCAAAAACTTTAAAAAATCCAATGTTGGGTTTTCTTCCTTTCCAAGGTTCATAAGGAGTTTTCTTTATTAAAGCTCTAACATGGACTCTATTGATTATAAAGCATGCGGTATTAACGGCTTCGGCCTAAAAATATTTTGGCAAATTATTTTCAAGCAACATGGTTCTAGCCATTTCTTGGATAGTCCTATTTTTCCTCTCAACAACACCATTTTGTTGTGGAGTTCTAGGTGCGGAAAAATTATGTCTAAAACCATTTTCACCACAAAGATTTTCAAACGCGACATTGTCTACTTCACCACCATGATCACTTCTAATGGATACAATAGAATGCCCTTTTTGATTTTGGACTCTTTTTGTAAATTTTGAAAAAAGCTTGTATGGCCTCATTTTTAGTTTTCAAGAATAATACCCAAGTGAATCTTGAATAATCATCCACAATAACAAAAACATAATACTTTCCACCAAGGCTTTGAGTTCTTGATGGTCCAAATAAATCCAAATGAAGTAATTGTAGAGGTTTATTTGTTGAAATAAATTTCTTTTGTTTAAAAGAAGTTCTCACTTGTTTTCCAAATTGACAAGCATCACAAATCTTATCCTTTTCAAATTTTATTTTTGGAAGACCATCAACTAAATCATTTTTAGAAATTTTTGAAATTGTGTCCATGCTAGCATGACCTAACCTTCTATGCCATAACCAAGCATCATGATTAACAATGAAACAATTTTCTACATGATCATTAACATCACTATCATTTGTATAAATATTACCACATCTATTACCAACAAATAATGTCTTATTGTTACTAACATCCTTAATCACACATCTATTAGGCTCAAAAGTAACAAAATATCCCTTATCACACAATTGACTAATGCTAATCAAATCATGTTTTAAACCATAAACAAGCAAAACATCTTTAATAATAGGTGAAGAAGGGTTACCAATATCACCATGTCCGATTACCCTTCCTTTGGCATTATCACCGAAGGTCACATATCCTCCTTTCTTCATGATTAATCTTGAGAACTTGGAGGCATCTCCGGTCATATGCCTTGAGCATCCACTATCTAAGTACCACTTGTGTTTGCCACTCCTTTGTGTTTTTGGTACGTTCAGTCTTTTTGGAACCCATATTTGTTTCAAATTAGGATTTCTCTTAATATAGCAAGAATGCACTTTGTGTCCTTTTCTTCACAATAAGTACATGAATGATTAGGATTATTCCTAGAAGATGCATTAATTTTTAAAATACTTTTGCCTAATCTTTTATCTTTGGTTTTGTAACATAGAATTCAAATTTTTTGTGCTTTTTGTAAAACTATCGTCAGCATTTTCTTTGTCCAATTTATCAAAATCTTTTTGTTTTAAAATATCATTTTCAGTTTTTAATAAATGTATTTGATTTTCCAAACTTTCAAAATCTTTTTGCTTCATTTTCATTTTCTAAAGCTTCATTTATTTCCACCAACTCTTCTAATTGAGATGACTTCTTTTTGAAAGCATTGATCAACTTGCACATGTAAATTTTGGATGCTTCAAGTAATTCATCATATGTTAGGATCATGAATACTTACCTCATCTTCTCTTAAAGCCAAGCACATAACTTCGTAATCTTCTTCTTCATTATCCTTCAAGGTGATTTCATGAGTTATTAGAGAACCCATAAGTTCTTCTAATGGTAGTTTGGTGAGGTCCTTTGCTTCTTGAATTGCCGTCACCTTTGGCTCCCAAGATTTTGGTAGACACCTAAGAATCTTTCTCACCATTTCAACATTAGAATAAGATTTACCAAGAGATTTCAAACTATTAATAATATCCGTAAATCTAGTAAACATTTCAGAAATTGATTCATCCGATTTCATCTTAAAAAGCTCATAACTATGAACTAGCATACTAATTTTGGATTCTTTAACTTGACTAGTTCCTTCATGAGTTACTTCAAGTGTGTGCCATATTTCTTGTGCCGTAGAACAAGTAGATATTCTATTAAACTCATTTCTATCTAGAGCACAATATAACACATTCATAGCTTTAGCATTCAAACTCAATTTCTTTTTATCATCTTCACTAAACTCTTTAGGTTCTTTAAGCATGCTTTCTCCATTTTCAATTTTGGTAGGAACAAAGGTCCTTCCAAAACAATAGACCATAAATCATAATCAAAAGATTTCAAGAAAATACTCATTCTAGTTTTCCAATAAGAGTAATCACTTCCATTAAAAAATGGAGGTCTAGAGATAGAAAGTCCCTCAACATATGAAGTTGAATTAAAAGTTGCCATAGCTCAAAAATCGATTAAGATTTAAAAAATTGAGCAACCTTGCTCTGATACCACTTGTTGACCCAGGTATGGCAACCCAAGAGGGGGGGTGAATTGGGTTTTTATTTATCAATACGGAATTAGAAAACTTTTCTTGAAAGATCAAAATTATTTAACCCTTTCTTTGAGAATAAAGGTGAAGAAGATGAAAATAGAATGCAATCAATAGAATAGCAATAAAGAACAATCACAAGTGCAAGTAAATGTAAAGAGCATAGGGATAGAGAGAGTGCAAACTCAATTTACGTGGTTCGGCAAACCTTGCCTACGTCCACGGGCTCCTAGCTCCACGAGCTAAGCTTTCCACTAAGTTGTAGAAATCTTTACAACTTGCTTGATGAACAACCTCACCAAGACTTTTTCTTCCAACTCTTGATAACACCACACCAAGAGTTCTTCTTGATCACCAAGGCAACTAACTCTTGATAACACCACACCAAGAGTTCTTCTTGATGAACAACCTCACCAAGGCAACTTCCTTCAACCCTTGATACCACACCAAGAGTTCTTCTTGATGAACAACTCACCAAGGCAACTTCCTTCAACCCTTGATAACACCACACCAAGAGTTCTTCTTGATGAACAACCTCACCAAGGCAACTTCCTTCAACCCTTGATAACACCACACCAAGAGTTCTTCTTGATGAACAACCTCACCAAGGCAACTTCCTTCAACTCTTGCTAACACAAGGATAACTATTATCCTTTACAAGAATATCTCACTCTCACCACAATACAAGAACAAAGATAATTTTTACAACAAAAGTATAACTCTCTTCAAAGAGTAGATAAATAATATAAAAGCTCTATAACTTGATATTTCTCTTGGCTTTTTTTGCTTTGATAAAATGCTTTTTATAGCAAATGAGATGAACTTAATCAAGTGAAGACACCATCTCCAAATTTTCTGCCCACCATAAAAACCGTAATCTTGTCTGCCATTTTTGTCAATGTTCCGTTTGAAATTTGAAAATCTGTAAAACATAAAAGATCTGCACATTTGAATAAGCTTTCCAACGCATCAAGAACCAAGTCATTTGGATATCTGTAGCTCAAGATATGGCCAAAACACCATTCGGTGCTCAAGTGACTTGATTTTTCTTCCTGTGTCTGTCCACTGACTTGAATGATAATTCTGTCAGCCTTCCATTTGAAATTTGAATTTCTTCAAAACATAAAAGATCTTCATATTTGAATAAGCTTTCCAAAACATTAAGAATCAAAGCAATTTGGATATCTCTATCTTAAGATATGGCCAAAACACCATTCGGTGCTTATGTGAGTTGATTTTTCTTCTCTGTGTCAGTCCACCGAATTGCATGTCAATTATTTCGGCCTTCTGTTTGAAATTTGAATTTTTTCAAAACATATGAAATGTTCCTCATTAAGTCATCTTTCCAATGCCGCAAGAATCAAGTCATTTTGATTTTTCTAGCTCAAGATATGTCCAAAGGAGTATTCGGTGCTCATGTCAGCTGCTTCCATTTGTCTTTCAACTTGCATGATGATTTGGACAACCTTGCACTTGAAATTTGAATTTCATTAAAACATATGAAATGTTATAAATTGAGTAAGCTTTCCAAAGGCTCAAGAATCACATCATTTGGATATTTGTAGAGATATATATGACCAATTGATTGAACATTGCTCATGTGTCACATTCCTTGAGTCAATCCTTGTTCTTAAACTTTGGTGCCTTTAACATGTAGTCTTCTCCTTAGCTTCAACACTTCATTTTAATAAGCCTCTTCTTGATTTTAAAATTATTTCAATGATCTTACTCTTGCACATAAATAAACATGTTAGTAAATCTCAATTAATCAATGTGTATTGTTATCATCAAAATTATCATGTAGCCTTAGGGCTAACAATGTTCTCTTTGATCTCTCTTACGAATTTCATAATTCAACAAAGCAGAACAGACTTCTTCAAAAGACAGTTTATCTTTCCCATGGATAAGAGTAATGCACAAATGATCTAATTCATCCGGAAGTGAGCCAATCAATAGCATAGCCTTAATTTCATCTTTGAATGTTTCATCTAAGTTTAACAAATCAGCAATTAACTTATTAAACTCATCAATATGAGAACTGATGCTCGTACCTGGTTTCAACTGGAGACGGAACAATCTCTTCAATAGATACAGCCGATTCTCATTGCTTTTCTTCATATATTTGTTCTCCAGCGCCTTCCACAGTTTGCTTGCAGATGTCTCCTTAGTGAACGGATACTTTTGTTCTCTACACAAGCAAGAGCGAATCAACCCACAAGCTTTTATATTAAGCCTGTCCCAATCTCTTGCACTGATATCTTTTGGTTTTGTTTCTTCCAGAACAATATCCAAATCCTGCTGATACAACCCGTCCAACACCTCATTCTGCCATAAGCCGAAATTATTTCGGCCATCAAATTTTTCAACATCTATTTTTGCATTTGTCACAGTCACTGTCTTCTCAGATATAGTAGACGATGAAGCCATTACAACCTCTCACAAATAAGCTCGATACACAAATCACCAATAACCAAGCTCCAACAAACTATTATATTCAATAACTAGCAATCCAAAATCAATAGCCCAGAACAGTAGTAAGTGCTTCAATGAAATAGCCACTAACTACCCAAAACCTTCGGCTCTGATACCAATTGTTATGCACAAGCGGAAGCGATAACCAACCGAACAACCCAAAATGCACAACCACAACTATGCCAGATAATTGAATATAATAGCAACAAAAGAGGCAACCAATCAACCACAATGCAGAAATAGAAAACACACCAGGATTTAACGAGGTTCGGTATAAATACCTACGTCCTCGGGCGCCGCTGAAGAAACTTTCCACTATCTTCAAAGAGAATACAAACTTTTTGGGCCACAATACAAATACCACAACTATTGGGCCAAACTGCAATTACCCAAATAGTTGGGCCAAACTATAATTACCCAAACAATTGGGCAATACTACAAATACCTAAAACAAAGGGAGAAAAACAAATATTACAAACTTTAAGGTCCTTACAGAAAGGCCCTTAAACTACGAGGTCTTACTTTGAGACCTTACAATTTTGAGGGGGTGAAAGATATTTCAATTGGGTACTCTTATATTTCTCCCACATGGCCTCTTTTATAAGGCCAATGTGAGACCCAACTTTGCTTCTCAAGCAATGTGGGATCTCTCCCACTTTGTTTTCATATGAGCCAAATACCAACAAAAAAACTCGAGGAGAACAAACAAGGGGAGCTGATTTTCAACTAATAATAAGTCACGGAGCACAACGAAATCGACGCAAGACGCTTCAAAAACAGGGTCCTTATTATCTTCCAAATCATCCACTATAAACTGGCGAATTAGTTCAAAAATGAGCATCATTTCCACAAATTCATTTGTTTGAATATGACTTCGATCTTCGGCATAGAAAGAACGAGCTCGTCCTTCCATTGGCCTCATGGCCCCTATATATCTTTCCAGGTTATCTTCCCCTGTTCGTTGGAGAAGCATTTTGAGGAGGTTCAGTCTGTGCTCTTCTATGCCCTTTAAGCGATTATTATGGCGGTGATAAGGACCAATTGCAACCATTAACGGTTCATATGCCTCTTTATTCAAATTGCGTAGAAATCTAGGTACTCTAAATATGCAACATTCTGACGATCTAGCAGAACGAGCACGAAGCTTTTCGCCAAAATGGATACATAAGTGACCATCCATTCTTTCATCCATCAGCTTCTGCTATGCTATCACGTTATATATAAACCAAGGATTTAATCAAGTTTACTACACAGAACTGTAGGCTTGTGTCAAATCCTTGTAGTTTTAAAAAAGCAAAGGTGGCGATTATAAAATCCTTAAACTTTTCTTCCAAGTCCTAGGAAACATGTAAAACCCTGAAATTTTATTGAAAACATTAACAATTTAATATGAAACACTGAAAGAGAACTTACTTGTTTGAAGAGAATACTCTTTCGGCGCTCACTGGAACTGAGATCTTCCCAGCAGAATGATCCAGTGCGCTTGACAAGATCTTCTTCACTACTTTAATAGCAGCATCACTATCAAAGACAACAATCCCCGCATTCTCATTCTCAAGATTCAAGGAAATCCCTTTCACGCTGCTGGCAACTTCAATTCCCCAGCTTGAATCTGGTTCAATCCATAAACACTTGCAAACCCATCACCAACTGATTTATTGAAAGAAAATGTTGCCAAAAAGTGTAAAAGGATGGTTCGTTTATAGCCATTGAGTAACTGGTAGCTAGATATTTTGTGCATATGTGGCCTTCATAAAGCTGAAATTTTTCCAGATCATGATGGTGGCCTCAAAATTATTGTCTACTACTCTGGTTAACTTTTTATTTGCTAGATGGCACTTGCTTGGGTGCGTTAATTTGTTTGGTGTTTTCTTTAGCTGTGTTATTTTGTTTAGCAGGCTTGTTCTTTTCCAGAATCTTTTTTTTATATATTAAATATTTTTAATACCTTTCAAATTAATTATTAAACGTATATTAAAAAATCAATCATATATTTGTGTAATCCTAATATATTATATATGTAGATTATTTTTAATATTGAAATATTTAAATTTTTATAGTCTAAATATTTTATTAAGAATATTAAGAATAATAAATTATATTATAATTTATTTATGTATTTAATAAAATTTATATTGTTATCTAAAAGTCACATATAAAAGAGTTATAATGAATTGGATAGGGGTATTTTAGATAATTAGAGTTAATTAGGCTATTTTTGTAATGATTATGAATTTATCCTATATTATGCTAATTTTCTTAATTTGAATTGGATTGAATTACTTAGGCTCAACACACTTATTAGATTTTAAATCCTACCCAACTCAATGATTTGGGATATAAATTGAATCATTATAAAACTAATTTACTAAATTGTAATTTGAGGCTAGATGAATTGGTTCATGGAAATGAGATTTTTTTTTTAATAGAAAGCATGCAAGTGGTGGACAAGAGCACTAATTGCTCCAACTACTTTGTCCCTTGGGAATAATATTATAAGTTGCTTCTTATTTCTATTTCAAGTATTATAGATATACATGCTTACAAAAGAAGAGTGATTTACATGGCTTAAATTTAGGTAGGAGTCAGGGCCGTTAAATGTTGCATTTCAAAGTCATTAACATAAAATTTCAAAGGTTTGATGTTTATTCTTTGAGTTTACATGAGAATAATAATCTAAAGTGGGAGAAAGAGACCAAAACCGTGAGATTTAGGGAGAGAATGGGATTTTTTTTCCAAAAGCTTAAAAGCAAAGGAAGTGGTGGTCAAGGCATTAAATGTAGGAAGAGTTTGATATTTCTTTTATCTTAGGTAGTTACATGGGGTTGGGCGGGGTATGTGTGGTAAGAGTAGCATTGGAAGTTAAGAAGCAAGCATTAGGGTGTTCATGTTTACCAGAGAAAGAAAATTTGGAGGAGCAACGGAAAATCAAGGAGAACAAAAGAAGACGTAAGAGGAAAAGAAAGAAAATGTAGGCAGTGTTTATATTTTTAGATTACGCCTTGTAGTTTTATTTTATTTTATTTAAATTAAGTTTTCTAAAGGAAAAGTATTTGATTTATATTATAGGAAAAAGTCCTGTAGAAGATCAGTTAGCAACCCCAAAAGATAATCAAGAATAATTCTCAATTTTTTGTGAGTGGAAATTTTATTAAAATTTATATATTTTACAGTGAATTCTTTATATATATGTGTTTTATGTTTCAGTTTGAAAAATTTAAATCATTGATGATTTTAGGACATATAAATCATTTTTATGTTGATTTGTATAACTAAGAAGAAGAAACTTTCAGTCATTTTATTTTTGAGCAATAGTATATGGGAAACTATGATTTTTGAAGCATACTAGAAATTGGTGATTTTTGGAGAATTATTTGATTTACTAAATTTTGAATCAATTTTAGAAATTATGAAAAATGGTGAATATATGAGAAAATTATTTGATTTATTAATTTTTGAATGTATTTCGAAAATTCGAAACTTTACATGATGTTAGAAATTTTCAGTTATTACTAAATTTAGTTAAATTAATTATTCAGAGGAAAAAAAATCATTGTATAAGTACCCTTCCCTATGGTAATTGGCCATACATATGTGTATACTGATGTGATATGTATGAAACGGATTGGCCATATGCATGCGTATGATGATATCAATGTATATGTCATATTGGTTGAGTGATGAGTATGTTGAAAAAATTATGGTATGACAAATTCCCCTGGTTATTTATTTGATACAAATTTATTTGTGGTATCTTGATTTCCTGAAATACGGAATTTTCATTGAAGTGAAGTGGTTATTATTTTAACTTTTAAGACATTTTAATTTACAAAAATCATTTATTGATTGAGTTTATGGTACATAAAATACTCTTGAAATTTGTTATTGTTTTTATATGATTTTAAAATATTTATGAATTTACTAAAAGAAATCCACTCACTGGGTCATTTGCTCAGTTCTTTTCTTATTTTATTATTTTATTTTCCCCCATACAGGTTGCTAGATTTGGTGCTGAGCATCTCTTATTGCATAGAAGTGGCCACACGACTGTAGCTATACGTGGCTTTTTGTTCACATGTAAATACTGTTATTTTCTAGAAGCTCTATTAAACTAAATTATATGACTAAAATATGTTTTGGGCTTGTATTGAGTTGAAACAAGAATTTTCTAAACTAGTGGCTTTGATATGATGAATATTGGAAGTGTTTTGAACAAGTTTTCAGGTTGTGATTTAATTGAAAAATAGAAGAAACTTTGCCGAACATGTGTTTAAGTAATTTTAGATATTACAATAAAACTTAATTTTTATAGTGAATTTAAATTGATTTTTATTAGATTTTTCTTAATTATCATGATTCATCGGAGCCCGGGATCCCATGAATAGTGATAATTAGGTTAGGTCATGTCAATTTTACTTGATAAGCTGGCAAGGACAACAAATCTAATTTGACTTTATTTAAAGGTATAAAGATATTTCATATCATTATATAATTTATTATTAAACACATTCTTTTTAAAAATATGATTAAGGGTAATTGGGTAACAAATTTGAAATGGATGGAAAAATAACGACTAACTAACGACAGGGGTGGTCCTTGACTAATTTTTTAAAACATAGAGTTGTCCCCCCTTGACTAATTTTTGAAAATATAAGGTTGTCTCCAAAAAAAAAGTGAAAAACATGTACATAACTGATAATCCCTCAAAATCTAGGGATAGTTAGTGATAATTACCCAATATATATTGCTATTTCAATATATATATATATATATATATATATATATATATATATATATATATATATATATATATATATATATATGTATATTGATGTCATCACAATTTTTAAAGAGTTAAAGAAGTAATATTACATTTACTTAATTTAACGAACTTTATACAACTTAACATGACAAAATATCATAAATGATGGAATTTATAACAAATATATTTGATTATCATTCATTTAAGAAGATTATGTCATATCAAATTCTATGTGTATAATTATTAAAAAAAAAAAAATCAAATGCTATTCCTGTATGCTCACAAAATTGATTTCCATCCCAATTCTAGCTTCTTTAACTATTTAAACTAATTGTTTTTAACAATTGTTTATTTGTCAAATAGGATGGATGAATTAGTTGTGGAGACGATTTTACTTATGACTAAGTTCATAATTTTGTGCTTTGGCTAACATTTTGTTCCATAAAAGGTCAAACCTAAACTTCAAATTAAATAATGGAAAAGTCTGTAAGTTTTGAAGTAACAAATTCAGTTACATAATATGAAGCAAAAGTAGTTAAAAAAATATGCAACAGATGTAATTAAAAATTGCATAGATGAATTTTTACATAGTTCGGCTAAACTAGCCTACATCCATGGATAGCCAAGTTATAATCCACTAAGTCACTCCAAATTACTAACTACTTGAATTTACAGTAGAAGAAATCCCCTTTCTCTATCACTCACCTTTCTTCGTAACCTACGCTCTCTGTCCAAGAACTTCAACCTTAGTAGATCAACTTCCTAACTTACTGCACTTCACTATCCTACAAATCAAGTTCTCCTTGACCATAAAATACTTTTTTCACAATATTCAACTGACAAACGTAAAACTTAACAAAGCCATCTACACTTTATCAATCACCACTATTGTAACTACACCACGATATTAGTTACAAACTCATGAAAGCAACTATCACTCAAGCCACGATCTAACTCTCAAGAACATAAACTTAAGTTAAAAGCTAAACAAACAAAGATGCAAACTCAACATAAATAGATGTGTATTGAACACTCTCTCAACAAAATACTTGAACAAAGTTTGTGTATCGTGGACGTTGAATGATCTCTCCTTTATATAAGCTATAAGTCTAGCACTTCCTTGTTGAAAAAGGATTTGACCAAAGCTTCCAAAACTTGTAAAATCTGCAACATAACTTAAGAGATAAAGATCAATGAATAACAGAAAGTAATCTTTTAATCTTCTAAACTGGACATAAAATAAAAGTTTTCTTATATTAGAACTCATCCAACAAACAATCCTTATCCAATAAGGATTCTTCAAGATCCTTTTGATATAAATCAATAACCTACATATCTTGATGTTAAGGAAAATTAAGTCACATTTCAGTTATTTGATGAATAATCATGATCATAATCATTCTTAAAGCAAGATAAAATAAATACTTTCTAAAACTGAAACAATATCCTAAAAATATTTAATAGTTAAGTCTTTTCTAACAGGATCAGTTAAAAATGAAGTAACCTAAAATAGGAAACAAATTTTCAATTTCTTGTTTTTCTCCAAAATTGCCAATACAATAATGACATGTGACAAGATCCTAACAATGTCTCTACAGAAGAGAATTATACTATGAATTTTACATATTTTACTATACAATTTTTTACTTTGGATTAAATTAGTACATTAAATGATTGATACTTAAGGATACAAATAACTACTTAATTCTATGAAATGACTAAGGAGCCCTTGAGGAATTGTCTCATACATTTGATTAGCTCGGTAATTGATACCACAAATGCTATCCATCTCGGTAAGGATTTCAGCTTAGTGCAGAATGTTAATCCACTCCAACAGCCCCTTAATACGATTTATGTAATTTTAATAATTTTGAACTTTTCTTTTTAATTTTTGAAAGATTTCTACAACAAATTGAAGATTTTATTTTACACTTTATACGTAAGTTTACCAAAATAATTGAAATCGTTTAAGAGATTTTTCTAAATCTATAGTTTTTAATCAAGAAATACAATAATATAATCAAATAGTTTTTAAAAATAACATAATAGTACTACTCAATAACTTTACATAACATAATACATTATATAAACTGATAACATTACCAAAAAAAAAAAATATATATCACAACTACAATAAAAAAGTACCTCATCCTTATTCGTGATAACATTACCAAATACAAGGTAACACAAATTAAAAATAGATGACATAATTTAATTTAAATAATAAAACATTTTTGACGGGCCAGCCAGCGGGCGAGATCTCAAGGGCCCAGAATGACCCACCTCCGTACTAGGATTTGAGCCTAGCCTTGAAAACGCTTCCAGGCTCAAGCTTTCCAAGCCCACACATTGCACGTCCCGATTCCTAGATCTACAAAATTGCTCAAGCTATGTTGTAGCTCATGAAAGGCCCAAAACCCACATGAGCAAGGTAATTGTTATATATAGCCAGCGTTGAAATTCCAGTTGGCTGCCGTGCATTCCAACAAACCAGTCCAATCGGCCAACTCAAATCATCCACGCATATAGTCCAACTGTATAATCTAAACCATCGGGCATTTTCAATATTCCAACGCAATATCCATCTAGAATCCAATTTAGGTGTCTAATAACAAGTTTTAGTAAAGGCCAATCTGGATTATTACATTTTAAGAATTAATCAGATTCTACTACTGTAGAAATAATCAACTTAAAATAAGTTGTGAGATGTGTGACAATCAAATTCTAAAAACTAATATGCTTTTCATAAATAGGAAAAAAATGTTTCATTTATTAAAGTACTCTTGCTTTTGTAATAGCCAATGACTAAAATAGACATAATGTATTATTTCTTTATAATCTTATATAAGGATAATTTCGTCGAAAGCTGAAGCAAATTATCCAACTCCCTGCTTTTGAAATCCTTTCATAGAATGGATTATTTATAATCAGCTTGAAAGTTAAATCATTTTGAAATGTTTAACGAAACACTTCATCATTGTAACTTGAGAACTAAGTGATTATTTTCTTAAGCTGTGAACTCCCAAACTGCCGTAGGTTGTTCGGATTCCATATGCGAATCTCATTTCGTTTGAGAAACGGAAAAACACTTTATCCTCTTCTAGAAAGTTATTCGTTATACGATCATTTTATTATAACTGGAGCGATGTTTTTGTTTCATTTTAATATCACGTTGGATAGCTTTTACCCAGCAAGAATACCGAATCCTAGCTTCAAGAAGTTCATGATGGTAAAGCAGAGGAGGTCCTCATCACAACAAGGGAATCACATTTGGGAAGAGCTTGTAGAGGAGTTAATTGAACTAGCATTAACTCTCCAGGCTTCGAGCAGCGGTTACATGTGTTGGTGGCCCTTCTTTAGCCTCATTGTGCCAACATCTTGCCCAAGATAACTAGAGCTGGTCAAGTGGAATGCCAGATTTGTTGTTATGGCGTTTCCATGAAGAACAAAGAGGTCAAGCCAAGGTTGTCGAGGTGAAAGGCCCTCCGGATCGACTCTATGAACAGTAAAGAGCAGGGCGTTCGATGTACAGGTTTGTAAAGTAACCACTCGACAGATACCTACGTGGAGCCATATTAATTTTTTCCGAGTACATGAAAAGACTTGAGGAACATTGAATTCTACCAGAACAGAAGTTTGTTTCGCCATTTTTTTTGACAACCATGTGAAGTTTGAGCCTTGAACTACCTTGTCAACTTAAATATCTGTACACAAATATCTGTACTTTTGCTTTAATTAATTAATGCAATATTCATTTTTCTCTTTACTGTTGTATAATATATCTTGCCGTGTCACTCACACCATATAGTCAACCTGAGACCGATTAACTCCTGATACTTAGTGGATGCGATAGTAAAACTTATCTACTTTACTATGAAAACAGCATAATGTAATTTGCAATGTATAATCATGTTTCCGTTATCATGTCGATGAGGAATTCTCAAGTTTAGATTTCTTATTGACATTTGTGTTCTTTGCTTTCGTTAGTTATAATAATTGATTATATAATAAGGTAATTTAGAAAAATGCCCACAACATACTAAACAGAATATTATTTTACCATCTTCAGGTTCTACTGTTTAAGAAAAATGTGTATTGTTTTGTTGAATCCAAGATTGCTGCTCAGAATTATTCTTAGTTTATTGTCTTCGAAGTATGAACTTTGAAATTATTCAAATATATATAGAAGGATTCCTACATTTTTTTAGTCCTTATATTATTTTCCTCATATGATCTGATTAGTATAATCCTGGATTGTATCTTGCATTGACCACTTACACTATGGACATCCCAACGAGACCAATAAAACCCACAACATTTTTTTTTTAATTTATTGTTATTATTATTCAAAATCAGTACCATTTGAAGACAGTAGAATATTGTAAGAGAAAGAAAACAAAACAGTAATATATAAAGATGAGGTTTTATATAGCCATAGCCATAGAAAAACATTCGGAAGTAGCCTTTCACTATTAAGAAATTACATGAACGAGCATAATTTAACGCGACTACTACTTGACCTTGACCACCAGTAATTTCATTATTTGAAATAAGCAAGAACTGGAAAAACAGTTGGTGCGAAGTTAAGTAGAAGCAGTAAAATAGCAGCAAGTAGTGAAATTAATGCCCAGGGAGTGTTGAAATATTTGTGCCTCAAGTTGGCAATCCATTTGTTGCAGCGCCTACTACAGTACTCGTTTAATTCGTTGAACAATTTTGGGTAGTAGAAATTGCTTGTGTTGAAAATCGCAGTGTCGCCAAGCTTATTGAACATGACTGCAACTACATTTTCATCACCTAACGAATTGTTAATAATTCCACACTCACAAGTAATTCCACATCCTCTCCCGAGTTAATGAGGCAGTCCATGAATATCACATAATCACCGACGTGTCAAACTTTCGCGCCCAAAGAACTGTTCATAGGTGATGAGATTTCGTAAGAAACACTCGGTGGCATCATCAACTGTCAGTATTGGTCTTTTTAGAACAGCATTTGCAAAATTTAAATCGAACAAGCCATCAGCTGCCTCAACCTTTGTGAACTTGATTCCAGCCTCTTTAAGCCTTTTGGCAGAAGGTATGAGTTCCCAATTCTCCTCAATTTCCAGAGACTTAGGTCGCCAAACATTGTGTAATAATCCTAGTAAATGACCGCTCCTTCAGATGGATTCATGATTTTCCAGTTACTTGCCGATTTAACATTTCCCCTTTTGCTGGTGACATAAAATAGAATAGAGGAGAAACCATGTTTTTTAAAATCGTCGAAATAATGGTCGTTTGGCATCTTAGTCATGTCAAAGAACTCCAGAAGAACAAACAAGGGCAGCTGATTTTCAACTAATAATAAATCACGGAAAACAGAAAAATCGTCGCAAGACGCTTCAAAAATAGGGTCCGTATCGTCTTTCACCACGACCTTGCGAGGAAGCAACTATCAAGGAGAATCGTTTCCACAAATTCATCTGATAGAATATGACTTAGATCTTCGGCATAGAAAGAACGAGCTCTGATGAGCTCATGCATGACAGCATGAGGCTTCCAGAATCCCTCCCATGTGATTAAATTAATAGTCAAGGTTAGGCACCTCCATTAGAGGTAAGTCAATGGTAGGTAGCCAACCATTTGAAATTGTATGCAAAATTTTTCCTATAAATATGGGACGAATTCTGCCTTGATAATGCATCAGAGAGACTTCAGAGAGAGTCCAGGTTCCAGAACCAGAGAGTTCTGAGTGTTAGAGAGCCAGGTTGAGCTCCAGGAAATTTAGGGGAGTTTTTGTGTAATTCTTGTATATTGAATTTTCTCTGTTAATACAAGTCATTTTTCTCCCAAATTCTGTTCTGAGTTTGCATTGCATCCCCAACAAGTGGTATCAGAGCCTCGTTGAGCTCCTGGAACGTCAGAACAAAGAGAAAAAATTCAGAGAAAATTCGTCCCCTATTTCTGGAAAATTTCGATTTTTCGGAAAGTGTTCGAATTTCGAATTTGAAGTGTTCTGTGTGTTCGTGACATCGTGCTGATCATTCTGTAATTTTTCGGTGATCGATCCGACGTCCAGAGAAGTCGCACGCGCCGCACGCGCCGCCTGCCTGCACTGCGAGTGGGCTTCACTCGCTTCACACGCTGCACGCGCGTCTCAAGGAAGAAGACGGGCCACGTCACCCGCCATGTCAGCGCACTTTTTGCCACGTCAGCAGACCACGTGCCACTTCACCTGACACGTGTCGACACGTCAGAGCCACGTCATCACTGTGGACCCCATAGGCCACGTCAGCAAATCTTCGGGAAATTTTTTTGGCCCCTGTATTTTTGGGTAATTACATTTTGACCCCCTGAGTTTCTAAAATTTACATTTTAGTCCTTAGGAAATTTTCTTTGGCCCCTGCGATTTCTGGTGAATGACATTATGCCCCCTTTAGTTTTCTGAAATTTCAGTTTAGCCCTTCAGAAATTTCAGTTTAGTCCTTAGAATTTCCAAGCTTAGTATTTATTGCATAAAAAGAATTTTTGAGCCCCGGAAGAGGCTATTCCACCATTTTTGACCATTCCGGACGTAACGGTGGGCTCGGATTTTTGAAATTCAATTTTCATTTTAGTGAATTAATTATTCTAAAATGGAAGAATCATCCGGAGCCATGATAAAATTGACTGCTACCAACTACACACTATGGAGGCCCATGATGGAGGATCTCCTTAGTTGTAAGGATCTATATGATTCTATAGAATTTGAAGGGCAGAGACCTGAGACAGAAAAAGAGGCAGAGTGGAAGAAAATTAACAGAAAATGCATCGGTCAGATCAGACAATGGATCGATCATAGTGTCTTCCACCATGTAGCCAAAGAAACAGATGCATATACTCTATGAAAAAAATTAGAGAGTATGTATCAAGCCAAGTCAGCACGGAACAAAGCCATCTTGATGAGACGGCTTGTAAACTTGAAGTTGCAGAGCGGAACTCTTGTAGCAGAACATACAAGTGAGTTCCAGAACTTGGTGAATCAGTTGACAGCAGTCGAGTTACAGCTTGGAGACGAAGAACAAGCACTTCTACTTCTCAATTCCCTTCCAGATTCATGGGAGACGTTAGTGGTCTCCATCAGTAATTCAGCACTCGGAGGCAAACTTACCTTATCAATGGTTAAGGATGCCTTGATGAACGAGGAGGCAAGAAGAAAAGATGCAGGCGCCAGTCAAGATGAAGCCTATATCATAGAGAATCGAGGAAGACAGTCTCGAGGTGAAGACTGGAGAAAAGGTAGAAGCAAAAGCAGAGGTAGATCAACAAACAGAAGGGGCAGATCAACAGATGGGCGGAGACCCACCTACAAATGCTATCACTGTGGCAAAGAGAGTCACATGAAGAGAAATTGTCGCAGTCTTCAGAAGCAGAACCAAGAGAGTTCACAAGCACAAAGTAGCGACGAGCCACGAGTTACAGTCGTAGAAGATGTGACCATTTGTGCAGAAGAGACGTGCTTCCACACAACAGATCAAGGAGTAGAATGGGTAATTGACACAGCAGCTTCCTGTCACATCACTCCTTGCAGAGAAATCTTCACCACGTACAAAACAGGAGACTTTGGGATAGTGAAGATGGGAAACAACAGCACCGCCAAAATTATGGGAATTGGTGATATTCAATTCTAAACGAATGTCGGATGCAAAATAACTTTGAAGAACGTTCGTCATGTACCAGATCTTCGACTCAACTTGCTCTCAGTAAAAGCCTTTGATCAGCAAGGCTATGAGAGCTGCTTCACCAATGGTACATGGAAGATGTTGAAAGGGGTCATGGTGGTTGCTCGAGGTAAATTATGTGACAATCTTTACAGGACCCATGTAAAGATAAACGGAGAGAGCCTTCATGTAGCAGAGCACATGGTACCTCTAGATTTGTGGCATAAAAGGCTCGGTCACATGGGTGAGAAGGGTTTATCAACCCTTCAGAAAAAGAAACTGATCACTGTTTCCAAGGATGCAGCGTCTCATCCTTGCGACTATTGTTTGTACGAGAAACAACGGAGGGTGTCATTCAGCTCCTCATCAGTGAAGAAATCAAAGTTGTTGGAGCTAGTACACAGTGATGTATGCGGACCTCTCGAAGTGGAAAGTCTAGGCGGTAAAAGGTATTTCTTGACCTTCATTGATGATGCATCTCGGAAAGTGTGGGTATATTTCCTCAGGACGAAGGATGAAGTTCTGGAGAAGTTCAAGGAGTTTCACGCCATGGTAGAACGTGAAACGGGTAAGAAATTAAAATGTCTTTGATCAGACAACGGAGGCGAGTATACCTCCAGAGAGTTCAATGCTTACTGTCGGAGATATGGTATTCGACATGAAAGAACAGTCCCACGCACACCACAACACAATGGAGTGGCCAAGAGGATGAATCGAACCATCATGGAACGAGTCAGAAGCATGCTCAGATTGGCTAAGTTACCCAAGCCATTCTGGGGGGAGGCAGTTCGCACCGCCTGTTACTTAATCAACAGAGCACCATCGGCACCACTGAACTTTGAGATTCCAGAAAAGGTATGGTCAAATAAAAAGCCCTCCTATAATCATTTAAAAGTGTTTGGTTGTTTAGCCTTCGTACATGTATCCAAGGAGCTCAGACAGAAGCTCGATGCAAGAACTGTTCCATGTATCTTCATCGGTTATGGAGATGAAGAATTCAGATACAGATAATGGGATCCCAAAGAAAAGAAAGTCATCCGGAGTAGAGATGTCGTATTTCATGAAGACCAAACATATGAAGACGCTGAAAAGACAACAATATCTAAAAATCCCACTAGCAGTGCCCCAGATATTGTTGCAGATTCAACACCAAATGCCACAAGAAATGATGAAGTACCAGAAGAAATTCCAGAAGCAGATCAGGAGGAGGAAAATGAAGAGATTGCTGAGCCGGGGAGCCACAATCACCTATAGAAGTTGCTGTACCTCCTGAAAATGAAGAACCTCAGCTACGACGATCTGAGCGAGGTCGGATTTCGTCAAGGAGATATCCGAAATCAGAGTACACACTGCTTACTGATGAGGGGGAGCCAGAAAGCTTTCATGAAGCTTTATCTCATCCAGACAAAGAACGATGACTGCATGCAATGCAAGATGAGATGAATTCTCTTGAGAAGAACAAAACCTATGAACTAGTCGAGCTCCCAGACGGAAAGAAGGCACTGAAGAACAAGTGGGTATTCAAGCTCAAGAAAGATGGAACAGGGAAGGTGATGAAGCACAAAGCCCGATTAGTGGTAAAAGGATTCCTTCAGAAGAAAGGAATTGACTTTGACAAGATCTTCTCACCGGTAGTAAAAATGTCCTCAATCCGCGTCATCCTCGGATTGACCGCAAGTCTTGATTTGGAGCTTGACAGATGGATGTGAAGACAGCATTTCTTCATGGAGACTTGCATGAAGAAATCTATATGGAGCAGCCAGAAGGGTTCGAGGTTCAAGAAAAAGAACACCTCGTGTGCAAGCTCAAAAAGAGCTTGTATGGCCTCAAACAAGCACCAAGGCAATGGTACAAGAAGTTTGACTCCTTCATGGTGAGTCATGGGTACAAAAGAACCGCTACAGACTAGTGTGTCTACTTTCAGAAACTTCCAAATGGAGACTTTGTTACACTCATGCTATATGTGGACGACATGCTGATCGTCGGGAAAGATGCAACAAAAATAAAGCAGCTGAAGAAGGAACTTTCAAAAACCTTCGATATGAAGGACTTGGGACCAGCTCAACAAATCTTGGGGATGCACATTCGTCGAGACAGGAAACAGAAGAAATTATGGCTGTCTCAAAGAAATATGTTGAACGGGTGATTCAAAGGTTCAACATGGATGGTGCTAAGCCAGTTAGTGTACCACTGGCTAATCACTTCAAGCTGAGCAAGAGATCATGTCCCTCATCCAAGAAAGAGATAGAGGATATGGCGTCGGTGCCCTATTCTTCTGCTGTAGGAAGTTTGATGTATGCCATGGTGTGTACAAGGCCAGATATCGCTCATGCTGTAGGAGTCGTGAGCAGATTTCTTTCCAACCCAGGGAAAGAACATTGGGAGGCAGTCAAGTGGATTCTCAGATACCTTAAAGGTACCTCGAAGATATGCTTGTGTTACGGGGGAGCTGATCCAATCTTGGAAGGCTATACAGATTCAGATATGGCCGGAGATCCTGACAGTAGGAAATCTACATCAGTTTTGTTTACACTTTTGCAGGGGGAGCTGTATCATGGCAGTCAAGACTACAGAAGTGTGTTGCGCTATCCACGACAGAGGCAAAATACATTGCCGCAGCGGAAGCTGGAAAAGAAATGTTATGGCTGAAGCGGTTTCTCCAAGAACTTGGGATCGAGCAAAAGGAGTACAAAGTACACTGTGACAGTCAAAGTGCTCTGGATTTGAGCAAGAATTCAATGTACCATTCTCGAACGAAGCATATCGACATTCGCTATCATTGGATACGCGAGGTGATGGACAAGCAACTACTAAAGCTTGTGAAGATTCATACAAAGGAGAATCCAGCCGACATGTTAACAAAAGTGGTCACCAGAGACAAGCTAGAATTATGCAGAGACATAGTTGGATTAGAAGTTGTCTAACTACTTTTGTTGTTTCTCCCTTTCACATGGGATGGAGGGGGAGAATTGATGAGCTCATGCATGACAGCATGAGGCTTCCAGAATCCCTCCCATGTGATTAAATTAATAGTCAAGGTTAGGCACCTCCATTGGAGATAAGTCAATGGTAGGTGGCCAACCCTTTGAAATTGTATGCAGAATTTTTTCTATAAATATGGGACGAATTCTGCCTTGATAATGCATCAGAGAGACTTCAGAGAGAGTCCAGGTTCCAGAACCAGAGAGTTCTGAGTGTTAGAGAGCCAGGTTGAGCTCCAGGAAATTTAGGGGAGTTTTTGTGTAATTCTTGTATATTGAATTTTCTCTGTTAATACAAGTTATTTTTCTCCCAAATTCTGTTCTGAGTTTGCATTGCATCCCCAACAAGCTCTTCCTTCCATTGACCTCATGGCCTGGATATATCTTTCCAGGTTATATTCTTCCCTTGTCCGTGGGAGAAGCATTTTAAGATATTTCAGTTTGTACTCTTCCATTCTCTTTAAGTGATAATTATGACAGTGACAAGGACCAGTTGCAACCATTTGTGATTCATATGCCTCTTCATTCACATTGCGTACACATCTAGGTACTCTAAATATGCAACATTCTGACGATATATCAGAATGAGCACCAAGCTTTAATTTTCGCGAATTTGGATTAATGGCTGATCTTCCATCAGCTTCTCTTATGTTATGCTAGCTATCACGTCATAAACCAAGGATTTAATCAGTGTTAATAGAATTACGTCAAGACTAGGCTAGCTAGTATAAAATCCCTATAATATTCTTAATAAAAAAAAGGTGAACATTACTTTAAAACCGAATACAAAATCCATAAGAATAATGATAGATAAGAGTAATTTAATAGTCCTAGAAACATGTAAAATCCCGAAATTTTATTGATACACTTTGAAGTACTTTAAAATTAAAATTAAAAAAATAAAAAATTGAATAGGTCCAAATTTAATTTAAACCTGAATGAATTTAAATGCGACAGTTTACATGTTATACGTTTATATAATTTTGTTTTCTTATTAATAAAGTCTTAAATTTGTTTACTCTTACATATTGAAAACAACTAAAAGCTCTTAAATTAATTTAAGAGATATATTATCATCTTAAATTTTATATGTGTTTTATATTTTACATTTTATGGAAAGATTAATAATAATTAATTTAAGTAACTAATATCTTGCTATAAAAAAGAAAAAAAGAAAAGAAAAATGTTTAAAATATCTAATTAAATACGTAATTTAATAACTTCAAATTAATATTAAGAATATTAAATAATAGCAATAAAATAATCATTAATTAAGACATAACAAAATAAAGACATGTGAGAGAGTTAAATTGAAGGAAAATATCAAGATCTACATTAAAATAAGCCAATAAATTTTGATTTCATATCCATTCATTGCACGAAGTGTAATGATGTTATTAAGTATATTGAAATTTTAATATAAACACTGAAAACATTAGAGAACGTATTTGTTTGAAGACAGTCTTTGCAAGCTTACATGATCTAAGATCTTCCCAACAAATTAAATGATTTATTGAAAAAAAAAATGTTATCAAAAAGTGGCAAGGATGGTTCATTTTATGAGTCGATTAATATGTGGGCCCTAAAAATGAAAATTGAAACTTCAAAGTAGATAACGGGTGCGTTTGAGACTGCTATACCATAGAAAAATGGGTAAAAAAAATCTGCTATTAGTTGTTCTGTCTCAACAAGTTGTATGTGTTTAAAAAATTTACTTTCCAAAATTGTTGTGCTATCCAAAAGTTTTAAATATGTGTTTGATAAATTTGATTTTAAAAATCACAATTTCAATAAAATTCCTAAAATTAACAATTATTTTTAATAAAAAATAATTGTTATACTACAAAAATAAATTTAAAAATATAATATTAAAATAATTAAATCATTTTTAAATATTAAATATAAATAAAATAATTTAATATATTTATTAATATAAATTATATTTTTAATATATTATTAAAAATAATAAGAAAGGATGCTACATTAGATGCCATATGGCAAATCTTTATTGCCTAGGAATTAGGGTTTCTGTAATTCCTTGGAAGTGTCTAGAAGGTTAAGTAGGCCCTTAGGATCATGACACCTCATGGAATTGAAGGGTCAAGATTTAGGTTAAGGAAAATGTCTCATATAAAAGCTAAAGGATGGAATAAAGGAAAGGGATTCGAAGCCCACAAAGATTCTTGAACATCTTCTCAAGAAAGATACTCCAAGAGGGTTTATCTGCTCTCCTCAGAACTTAGCCACCATCCTTCCACTCATTTTTCCTTCATTACTGTTTCATTTCTTCCACACACATACACACATCTAAACACCTAACTTCCTTGATTTTTTAACTAAGTAAAGCCCCCCAAGCTAACTTGACCGCGGAGGGTTTACGCCGGTGAAAAATCTGGCGACCTTTGACCGGATATGGATTTGCGAATTAATCGTAGAATTGTCATCCAATTACAGTATTGAAGTTATCAACCGTAGATAACAACAAGCTCTGTTACCCCAATCTTTCCTTACTTTGTTGTTAAATAAAACAAGCTCTTTATTTAATCTCTATCCATTAAACAACTAGAACAAGCTCTCTGAGTTTAATTCAATGGATGCATTATGATAAGAAAGATAGGTTGATCTAAGCAATAAACACACAAGCTCGGATTATTTAACTTAGGTTATATTCTCCAATTGCAATCTCTGATCACAATTTTGCTACTAATGATTAGAAATTCAGGACAATTACAGATCAAGATTTCTAATCTAGCAATAGACAACAACCAGATTATATTCAGTTGGCCACCCCAAATACAATCAGCAAGCAATCATAAGCATTAGATATGGGAAAATGCAAACAACTTCAATTAGAGAAATGGATAACAATTTCTTACACAATCAAATCACAAAAACCATATTAAGGGCTTTGAAATCACCCTCAACCAATTCAGATTCAGTTACACATGTTCAAAAACGTAGTCAATACAATACAATACAAAAACATTCCAGAAAATGAAAGGGAAAGGAAGAAACTTAGCAAATCCTTTGCAAATCTCCTTAGATTTGTAGTTCTCCCTCTTTCCAAGCTTTCTTTCTCCTTCAAGAACTCCAAAAGATGAGAGAATTGCAGAGCTGCAGCCTCCAAGTCGTTTCCCCCTCTTTAAGTTATGAAAATAAAACCCTAAAATGTGTTTATATACTCTGCTACAGTAACTTGCTACAGTGCCCCCGTATTTAATAACATGCTACAGTGATATGTGGAATTACAAATATACACGTCTCATACCATTTTTATCATAACTTTTGGTATACTACATAAATTCGTGAACCGTAAATTTCTCCAAAAAATAGACTTCGAGAGCTTTTCAATGGTATATAGCATGTTATCCGGCTAATTGTACATCGATACAATCAACTCCGAGAAATTGGCTGATTAGCAGAGGTGAAAATGAAGGGTTTTACTCCATTTTTGTGCAAGTTGCTCCAAAACTCCTAAAAACATCAAAACCACATAAAAACATAAAAATACCAAGGAATATAGCAAAGAAACATGGACGAATTGATATGAAAATGATATATAAATAGACACTTATCAAATTCCCCCACACTTGACTTTGCTAGTCCTCGAGCAACTACGACAATATGAAATAAAACTAAACCGAAACAGAATCAACAAAAAATTAAAACACACAAATGCTTCTTCTTGCAAATTGGCCTCAAAGATTGTACTTAATTATAACCCAAGGAAAACTTCAAAATAATGCACTTGATCAACAATTTTATCCGAAAGATTAGTTTCGCTTCACTTCAATTCCTCAAGTGTGTTTGTGTAGAGCCATTCTCACCTAATCACTTGTAACCCGGATGAGTTTATGCATAAAAATGAATCATATTTAATATTGAAGATGTGTGTATAAATGAACTCCATAGGATTGCTTTTCAAGTCACTCTCCACTAATGTAGACATGCACAACACCAAGGATCTAGTAGGACTTTATTAATCTTGTAACGTTTGGCTTGGGTGAAGGTATGATAAAGGATAATAATTTGGCTCAAATCACCCGCAAACATATAAATCATTCAAGACTATGTAGAGCTCAATCCTATAACACAACTTCATTTCAATTCACCAGGTTACTCCCCCAAACTTATTTAGAACACTCAATCTTTTTTTTTTTTGTAGAAAACAAAAGAAAACTACATTCCCCACTTTGTTGTTTCATTCTTTTTAAAAACACTTAAGGGTATAGATCTCTTATTCTTCTTCTTTTGTTCTCTTTTTGTTTTCTTTTTTTTCTTTCTTTTTTTTTATTACACTTCCCCTCCCCCACACTTAAACAACACATTGTCCTCAATGTGTAAGTACGTGGACGATAAGAACAGATTGACCTTTTTTTCTTTTTCTTTTTTTTTTACAAACACAATAGAACTCACTTGCATTGCTCATGACATATCCCAACCTCCTTTAACTTCCCAAAACCCGAACATAGCTCAAAATTTAATTGTGAATGATCTACATGCTCATAAGTAAGGGATAAACTGTTTGAAACAAATTCATTTGAGGTTAGGAAATCTTTTAGTGAGTTAACAAAGAAAAAGGCTTACAAAGGCTCAAAGGGGTAACTAAGGATCAATTTCAGTCAAGGTTGGCTATTAAGGCTCAAACGGTCCAAAGATGGCCTAAATCATTTCCCCAATGTTGCACAGTCTAGGATTTCGCCTCGAGTGACCATCAACAAGTTCTAGAATTCATTAAAATCTGAAGAAACATTTAAATTACATAAACTTTCTCTAAGTGAACAAATAACTCAGTGATAATAGCTCAGTGCTCAATGTTGCGCAAGGAATCAAAAGCAAAGCGAAAACCAATAACATTTCAAGCACACAGATCCATGCATCATTTATCATTTTCCAAGAGTTATTCTTAATTCAATCATTATCTTATCATCGACCCACAAAATGCAAGAAAAGAGGTACGTGGCGTTGTTACACATGAGTCAAGATTGTATATTTCAACAATCCTTAGGACCAGTAGCCCGCAGACTTAAGGTTTCCAGCCTATATACCTTTATTATGAAGAACAAAACAAGAAACAAGACACTTCAAACAACATGAATAAACAAACTACAGATTTATTTAGAGAGAATGCATTTCAAGAGTTAAGGAAACCCCATATTCTGCCATTCTCAGGTTTTTCCACAATGTTTTTTTTTCGAATCGAAACTGGTAAAAACAAAAACACACAACTCCAAATTACATAAAACTAAAATTACTCAGAAAATAATAAAGTCCAACAAATCAGCAAACACAAACAAGTCAGTTAGAATGGGTCTAAGAAGTTTAGAAGTTAGCCTCCTTATTCAACCATTATGGATTAAAGAAATCCAGAATGTGTTTCAAGAGAACTTGAACTTTTTAAGCCACCACTCTAAAAGCCAAGATTAGAAAATATTACCTGGGGTGAAAGAAACAACCTGAAAAAAAAAAACTCAACTCAAATAAACACAATAAAGAGAAAGCAAACGAAAATGAAGTAAACCAGCAGATAGAGATTACAGATGGAGCGTTAAATCCAGTTTACGCCTCTTATTGCCTTCTCCAAACCAATCTATCCGAGCTATTGTTGGATCAGGCGAATAGACGAATGCTTGTAATTTGTCGATTAACTCTCCTACAGTTGAAGCTGTAACCAGGATTTGCCTCGCCGACTATGAGATGAAGTTTTTTTCTACTGCTTGATCAAGAAAAGACAACAAACCATCAAAAAAATTATTGACATTTACAAACCAATGGGTTTCCGATGGATGTTTAGCTGTGCCCAAGAGGTGATTTTAAATATCTCCTCTAATGTACCAAAACCACCGGGCAAAGCTATAAATGCATCAGATTTAATGACCATATGTGCAATACGCTCATGCATGCTAGAGACCTGTAACTCTTCCCGCATGGTGTTGCCTACGATATCTCGTACAGCTAATGGTTTAGGGATAATGCTGAGAACTTTGCTCCCTCCCAGGGATGCAGCTGTCGACACACACCCCATTAACCCAATACTACCCCCTCCATAAATCAAATGAATACCCCTCGCAGCTAATGTCCTACCAAGATCAAGAGCTGCTGTTGGAACCTCTCCATCTTTACCAAATTGCGATCCACAAAATACGCATATATTTTGGAATCGCCGAATTAGTGCTTTCTCCATTGCTAAAAGTGCTCTAAACTTGTGTAAGACAATGATGTACGTTAGGTATTATGCGATTCAAGTGCAATACAGGTTATGAAATGACATTTCAAATATGCAGCATGGATATATAACTCTTAAATTTGACACATGCGGACATAATTTCGGTGGGAGTTGCTCGATGCAGATTTATCGCCCCAAGATTTGAAAAAAATGAGATATGCTTTCGCGGGGTTTGACAAAACCTACACACTTGTCTCCCACGTGAAGCATGAAAAATGGAAATACACTTTCGGTGGGGTTTGACAAAACTGCCACACTTGTCTCCCACGTGAAGCATGAAAAGTAGAGATATACTTTCGGCGGGGGTTGACAAAACCTCCACACTTGTCTCCCACGTGTACTTATGCCATAGGGTATTCATATGGTTTGTCAAAAAGAAAACTTGAAATTAAAACAAACAAAATCAACAAACAACAACAACACAAAAACAACATTGATAATCAGATCAAACGAAACAAGAAAAAAAATTCTACAACAACACCACACATTCAAATAGACAAGTAGTTGTGATTGTGGCTCACATCTTCCTCTGGTTTTACGTCCAGTAACGGCTGAAACGCATTCTATGAGTCGGGTATTTGCTTCCCATCCATTTTTCTTATAAACTGGCAAACAGGGTCGTTTTTAGTCAGATTCCCTAGACTATGATGCTGCAATTCATCACGAAATTGTGTCCATAGATTTAGCAATTCACGCTGAACAAGTCCACAAGAATGTGACTCAAGATTTAATAAAACATTATCCAGCGACTCATTACACAGGCCATTCTTAATAAATGACAATTTATCCTCTCTATTTCTGGACACAAAACCTAATGAACGACAAGTCTGGTTACAATTCCATCTAGCATATTTATAACAGACTTGTAACCTTTTTGCTCTTCGCCTCTTGGCGTAGTAGCTCTTTCCTAGACCAGGCATATATTTTGCGAGATTAATGTCAGGTTCACCGGACAATCTCACCTTGGCTTCGATAAGCCATCGGATATCCGCAGGCACATTTAAGAGCATCAATGCCCAAAGTCTAGTCATCCGTACTTTATAAATTTTAAACACAGCATTTTGAGGAAGTGAAGGGAAATATTTACGAAGATTCAATAGAAAGATATCAGCATCCATTGAAGAGGAGAGGAGGAGAGATATTACCGATAATGCGATTGAGTTTGTTCTTCTCTCAGATATGCACGTTTCAAACCTTCGGACAATGGCTTCAACTCCCGTTTGAATGTTTCCTCGAGCTGTTGCACAACTGAACTCGAAGCACGGAATAATCAAATTAAACACAAGAAAAGAAAAGAAAAGAAAAAAAATAGAGACACATAAAAGAAATAAAAAAACAAGAGCAAACGAAAGTAAAAAACAAGCAACAAAGCAAATGAGACAGATGGCAAAGAGAGATAAAACCTGATCAATTATAATAGCCCATGAGAGGAATCTCCTCGAAACACAAAAAGTGATCGTTACTACCTTCTTTTCTTTGTCTCTTTTTTATTTATGTTTCAAAAACATTAGGTTGCCTCCCAATAAGCGCTTGGTTTAACGTCCTCAGCCTGACGTTACTTGTCATCACCCATCAAGATAAGCTGGCTCGTAGAGAGGTACCTCCTCGATGTCTTGCATCACTGAATTCTCATAGTATGGCTTCAACCTGTGCCCATTCACCTTGAATACTTTGTCCGTTTTTTAGCTCTTGATTTCCACTACACCATGAGGAAAAACATTAGTAATAACAAAAGGTCCAACCCATCGAGATCGTAATTTACCTGGAAATAACTTGAGGCGAGAATGAAATAAAAGAACTTTCTGGCCCACTTCAAAATTCTTCCTGGAGATCATTTTATCATGAAATGCCTTAGTTCTCTCCTTGTAAATTCTGGAATTCTCATAGGCATCATTTCTAAGTTTTTCCAATTCTTGCAGTTGAAGCTTCCTTTGTTCTCCAGCAGCATCCATCTCCATGTTACAAAGCTTAACTGCCCACCATGCTTTGTGTTCGAGCTCTACCGGAAGGTGACATGGCTTACCATAGACTAACCTATATGGAGACATACCAATAGGTGTCTTATAAGCAGTTCGGTATGCCCAAAGTGCATCATTCAATCGTAGGCTCCAATCTTTTTGGTTCGAATTCACTGTCTTCTCGAGAATGGACTTGACTTCTCGATTTGAAACTTCAACTTGACCACTAGTTTGTGGATGATATGCCGTAGACACCTTGTGAGTGATGTTGTATTTCTTGAGCAAGGCTTCAAATGATCGGTTGCAGAAGTGTGTCCTTCTATCGCTTATCATGGCTCTTGGTGTTCCAAATCTCGCAAAAATGTTAGATTTCACAAAATCTACAACAACTTTAGAATAATTAGTTCTCGTAGCTTTTGCTTCCACCCATTTAGAAACATAATCCACAGCAAGTATAATGTAAACATTACCAAAAGATGAAGGAAAAGGACCCATGAAATCATTACCCCACACATCAAAAATCTCGACAATAAGTATAGGGGTTTGTGGCATTTGATTTTTGGCACTTAAATTACCTGTCCTTTGACAACGGTCACAAGCTTTGCAGAAGAGATATGCATCTTTTAACAATGGTGGCCAGTAGAATCCACAATCAAGAACTTTGAGGGCTGTTCTTTTTGGTCCGAAGTGACCTCCACATGCATAAGAATGACAGAAGGTTAAAATTGAATTAAATTCAGATTCAGAAACGCACCTTCTTATCACTTGGTCAGAACAATGCTTCCATAAGTGCGGATCATCCCATATGTACTACTTGGCAATGTTCTTGATCTTGTCTCTTTGAGCTCGAGTCAAGTCATGTGGTAGCTTCTTGGTAACTAAGTAGTTGACAATATTTGCATACCAAGGGGCTACTATATTTAGAGACAACAATTGGTCATCCGGAAAACTTTCTTGTAATGGCAGTGCATTCTTATCATGGACAATACGACTAAGATGGTCTGTAACTAAGTTTTCACTTCCCTTCTTATCTTTGATCTCCAAGTCAAACTCCTGTAAAAAGAGTATCCACCTGATAAGCCTTGGTTTAGCATCTTTCTTTGTGAGCAAGTACCTCAAAGCTGCATGATCAGAATAAATGTTTACTTTAGTACCAATCAAATAAGATCGAAACTTTTCTAAAGCAAAAATAACCGCTAGCAGCTCTTTCTCAGTGGTAGAATAATTAAGTCGAGCATTATTTAAAGTCCGAGATGCGTAGTAAATGGCATGTGGAATTTTGCCAATTCGTTGACCCAAAACAGCACCCACAGCATAGTCACTCGCATCGCACATGATCTCGAATGGATAATCCCAATTTGGAGATTGGATTATTGGAGCCGAAGTCAAGAGTTCCTTCAGTTTCTCAAATGCCTCTTTGCATTTCTCATCAAATTCAAAGGCCACGTCATTCTGTAATAATCTGCATAGGGGCAATGCTATCTTCGAGAAATCTTGATGAATCTACGATAAAAACCTGCATGACCAAGAAACGAACGAATATCCCGCACACTTGTAGGAGGTGGTAAGGAACATATAAGATCTATCTTGGATTTATCAACCTCTATACCCTTAGCAGAAATAACATGTCCCAAAACTATACCCTAATCTACCATAAAATGACATTTCTCCCAATTCAGAACAAGGTTAGTTTCTATACATCTTTGAAGTATAAGGGTACGGTTGTCAAGGCATTTATCAAAAGAATCTCCAAAAACACTAAAGTCATCCATAAATACTTCAATAATGTTCTCAACATAATCAGAGAAAATACTTACCATACACCTTTGGAAAGTGGCAGGGGCATTGGAAAGACCGAACGGCATGCGTCGATACGCAAATGTACCAAATGGGCATGTAAATGTAGTTTTCTCTTGATCTTCGGGGCAATGACAATCTGATTATATCCTGAATAGCCATCAAGAAAACAATAATGAGAATGACCTGCTAATCTCTCCAGCATTTGATCAATGAATGGCAAAGAAAGTGATCCTTGCGAGTTGCAGAATTGAGCTTTCGATAATCAATACAAACTCGCCACCCGGTTTGGATACGAGTGGGAACTAGCTCATTATTGTCATTCTTAAACACCGTAACACCAGATTTCTTCGGAACAACTTGGACTGGACTCACCCACTTGCTGTCCGAAATTGGATAAATCACAACCACATCTAACAATTTCAGGATTTCTTTCTTGACAACTTCCATCATTGGAGGATTCAACCTCCGCTGTGCTTCTCGAGTGGGCGTGGATCCTTTTTCTAATAAGATACGGTGCATGCATATGGTTGGACTAATACCTTTGATGTCAGCGATTGTCCACCCAATGGCTGTTTTGTGCTCTCGAAGCACTCGGATGAGTTTCTCTTCTTGTAATGGTGTAAGGCCCTATGCTATTATGACTGGCAAAGTATCTTTCTCACCCAAGAATACATGCTTCAAATGATCTGGAAGAGGCTTTAGCTCCAAGGCAGGTGCTTTCATCACAGAAGGAAGAAGTTTCTCATTAGATAAAGGCAATTCAATGTACGAAACATCATACCTGTTTGTGGTGATAGCTATAGTCTCATCCAAGCTTGCCACAGCTTCCTCCACTTCTTTAGACACTTGTATCAGCCTTCTTGGTTCTCTGGAATTTTCTGTCCCTATGTGCTCACTAATGGCTACTTCCAAGCCATCCTTACGAGTTAACTCAAAAAGTTATTGTGCCAAAGAATCAACAACATCAACTGCAAAAATAGAATGCAAGTCACTAGGGTACCTCATTGCCTCAAAAATATTGAAACGAATCACCTCGCCATCAAACTCCATGGTGAGAGTGCCATCATGAACATCAATCTTCGTTCGGGCAGTTTTCAAGAATGGCCTCCCCAAAAGAATCGGTGTTGGATTGGGAGATGTCTCATCCTCCATTTCCAGAACATAGAAGTCTGCTGGAAATACCAATTGATTCACCTGCACAAGCACATCTTCCACAACTCCCTTGGGATATGCATTAGAACGATCAGCAAGTTGAATTACAATACCAGTTTCCGCAAGGGGTCCAAGATTCAAAGAAGCATAAATAGAATATGGCATGACATTAATAGATGCTCCTAAATCTAACATAGCTCTTTCAAACTTGGTATTACCAATGGTGCATGGAATGGTGAACGTACCTGGATCTTTGCATTTCGAAGGAATTTTTCTTTACAATACAGCTGAAACATTTTTCCCTACACTTTCTTTCTCATTCTTTTTTAACTTTCTCTTGCTGGTGCATAACTCCTTGAGACATTTTGCATAACGAGGTACTTGCTCGATAGCATCCAGAAGTGGTATATTTACCTCGATCTTGCAAAAATTTTCCAAGATTTTCTGTTCTTGTTCCTCTTTCTTCGATTTTGCAAATCTGCTAGGAAAAGGTGGAGAGTAACATATGAAGGAATATGGGTTTTAGGATTTACCTTAGAAGATGATGTTTTATTCATGGTGGGAGTGGTATCATCCCCTTCATCAGCTTGTGATTGCTTTGGTGGAATGTCTAATTGCTTTCCACTTCTCAAAGTTACAGCACTAGCATTTTCTCTTGGATTGATCACTGGTTGAGAAGGTAATTTTCTGGAGCTTTGACTCTCAAATTTGCTCATGTTAGTGGCCAATTGTCCCATTTGATTTTCCAGGTTTTGGATACTTGCCCTAGTTTTCTGCTGAAATTGCATTGTGTTAGTGGCAAGTGCTTTAAAAATATCTTGGAGAGACATACCTGAATTTTGTGGAGCTGGTTGTGGTGCTGGTTCTGGTATTGGTGGTGGTTGTGCTTGAAATGGTTGCTACACCCTTGGTTGATTGAAACCTGGTGGTCGATTTGGTATGGCATTTGAGGCGATTGGTTGACGATTCCCATATCTTAAATTAGGGTGATCTCTCCATCCAACATTGTAAGTATTGGAGAAAGGGTCATACCTTTGCCTTGGTTGTCCTGGAAATCCACCCATGGCATTGGCTTGTTCTGTATCTCCTTCTTGCAAAGTTGGACACATGTCGGTTGGATGGTCCATGGTAGAACATACTCCACATGCATAAGATTGCTGCATATGTCCTACAGCCATTTTTTTTACAAGAGTGGTAAGTTCAGAAAGTTGATGTTCAATGTTTGAAGTACTTACCTCATTTACTCTTTTTGGTAGTTGTGACTCAAATTGACTGCTGAATTGTTGGGAGTTCGCTGCCATGTCACTAATCAAACGTCTTGCAAAGTTCGGTGTTTTATTAACAAGTGCTCCACCACTAGCAGCATCAATGATACTCCTTTCCATTGGTAAGAGACCCTCATAGAAATATTGAATTAGGAGTCCATCACTAATTTGGTGGTTTGGACAGCTAGCACATAACCTTTTAAATCTCTCCCAATATTCATGAAGTGATTCTCCATTGTGTTGTCGAATGCCACTAATATCTTTTCTAATATTTGTAACTTTCGAGGCTGGAAAGTATTTCTCCAAAAAGAGTTTACTCATCTCATTCCAAGTGGTAATAGTACCTGGTGGTAGATAGTATAGCCAATCTTTTGCCGAATCTGCTAATGAGAATGGGAAAGCTCTCAATTTAATTTGCTCTTCAGAAACGCCGGTTTGCTTCAGACGGATACTTGAGCATACCACATGAAATTCTTTGAGGTGTTTGTTCGGATCCTCTCCTGCAAAACCATGAAATGTAGGCAAGAGATGAATCAGTCCAGATTTAAGTTCAAAATCTATCTCAAAATTGGTGCTTATGCATAGCGGTTGTTGATCAATAATTGGAGCCGCTAACCCCTTAAGAGTCTGATCGTTTTCCATCGCCATTGCTTCCATTCAGATTTGATTGAACTGTAAGAAGATGGGAGGGAAGTATGTCGTGCAAGGTCAAATTCTGGAGGTGGAGTTGAAATTGACCGATTTAGCCTTAAATTCGAGGATTGGAGAAACTCCTTAATTCTCTTAAGTCGTTGATCCGCTTCTCCCTCGGACATAAAAGCCTAAACACAAACAATCAGGAAATAACAATCAAGAATCAGTAGTAAAAACAGAATAACAAATTGATTAGAAAATCAATCCCCGGCAACGGCGCCAAAAACTTGATGCGTTCGAAACTAGCAAGTATACTAGTCGCACAAGTAATAAAGTGATAAGTAGATATCGTTCCCACGAGGATTGATTCTAATTGAATTTGTTATTTTCCAGCAACGATAAACTAAACAGGGGGGGTTTTGTTGAATGATTAACTAAATGAAATAAGAATGCAAATTAAGAATAACAAAACAGAAGTTAATTTGAATGAAAGATCAATGAGAGAAATCTGGTTAAGGGATCCTTCTCTACCACAAGATATGGATTTGCGAATTAATCATAGAATTGTCATCCAATTACAGCATTGAAGTTATCAACCGTAGATAACAACAAGCTCTGTTATCCCAATCTTTCCTTACTTTGTTGTTAAATAAAACAAGCTCTTTATTTAATCTCTATCCATTAAACAACCTAGAACAAGCTCTCTAAGTTTAATTCAATGGAAGCATTACGATGAGAAAGATAGGTTGATCTAAGCAATAATCACACAAGTTCGGATTATTTAACCTAGGTTGTATTTTCCAATTGCAATCTCTGATCACAATTTTGCTACTAATGATTAGAAATTCAAGACAATTACGGATCAAGATTTCTAGTCTAGCAATAGACAACAACCAGATTATATTCAGTTGGCCACCCCAAATACAATCAGCAAGCAATCATAAGCATTAGATATGGGAAAATGCAAACAACTTCAATTAGAGAATTGGATAACAATTTTTTACACAATCAAATCATAAAAACCATATTAAGGGCTTTGAAATCACCCTCAACCAATTCAGATTCAGTTACACATGTTCAAAAACGTAGTCAATGTTAGCCCTAAGGCTACATGATAATTTTGATGATAACAATACACATTGATTAATTGAGATTTACTAACATGTTTATTTATGTGCAAGAGTAAGATCATTGAAATAATTGTAAAATCAAGAAGAGGCTTATTAAAATGAAGTGTTGAAGCTAAGGAGAAGACTACATGTTAAAGGCACCAAAGTTTAAGAACAAGGTTTGATTCAAGGAATGTGACACATGAGCAATGTTCAATCAATTGGTCATATATTTCTCTACAAATGTCCAAATGATGTGATTCTTAAGCCTTTGGAAAGATTACTCAATTTATAACATTTCATATGTTTTAAAAAAATTCAAATTTTAAGTGTAAGGTTGTCCAAATCATCATGCAAGTTGAAAGACAAATAGAAGCAGCTGACATGAGCACCAAATATTCTTTTGGACATATCTTGAGGTAGAAATATCCAAATCACTTGATTCTTATGGAATTGGAAAGATGACTTAATGAGGCACATTTCATATGTTTTGAATAAATTCAAATTGCAAATGGAAGGCCGACATAATTGACATGTAAGTCGGTGGACTGACATAAGGAAGAAAAATTAACTCACATGAGCACCGAATGGTATTTTGGCTATATCTTAAGATAGATATATCCAAATTCTTTGATTCTTAATGTTTTGGAAAGCTTATTCAAATATGCAGATCTTTTATATTTTGAAGAAATTCAAATTTCAAACGGAATGCTGACAGAATTATCATTCAATTCAGTAGACTGTCACAAGGAAGAAAAATCAAGTCACATGAGCACCGAATGGTGTTTTGGCCATATCTTGGGCTACAGATATCAAAATGACTTGATTCTTGATGTGTTGGAAAGCTTATTCAAATGTGCAGATCTTTTATGTTTTGTATATTTTCAAATTTCAAACGGAACATTGAAAAAAATGGTAGACAAAATTACGGTTTTTATGGTGGGCAGAAAATTTGGAGATGGTGTCTTCACTTGATTAAGTTCATCTCATTTGCCTATAAAAGGAGCCCTTCTCCCATGCATTCAGGAGAAGAAGAGAAGTATTTTATCAAGCAAAAAACAAGAGAAATATCAGGTCTAGAGAGCTTTTATATTCTTTATCTACTCTTTGAAGAGAGTTGTACTTTTGTTGTAAAAATTTACTTTGTTCTTGTATTGTGGTGAGAGTGAAATCTTCTTGTAAAGGATAAAAGTTATCCTTGAGAGAACTCTTTCCTTGGTGAGGTTGTTCATCAAGAAGAACTCTTGGTGTGGTGTTATCAAGAGTTGAAGGAAGTTGCCTTGGTGAGGTTGTTCATCAAGAAGAACTCTTGGTGTGGTGTTATCAAGAGTTGAAGGAAGTTGCCTTGGTGAGGTTGTTCATCAAGAAGAACTCTTGGTGTGGTGTTATCAAGGGTTGAAGGAAGTTGCCTTGGTGAGGTTGTTCATCAAGAAGAACTCTTGGTGTGGTGTTATCAAGAGTTGAAGAAAAAGTCTTGGTGAGGTTGTTCATCAAGCAAGTTGTAAAGATTTCTACAACTTAGTGGAAAGCCTAGCTTGTGGAGCTAGGAGCCTGTGGATGTAGGCAAGGTTTGCCGAACCACGTACATTGAGTTTGCACTCTCTCTATCCCTATCCTCTTTATGTTTACTTGCACTTATGATTGTTCTTTATTGCTATTCTCTTGATTGCATTCTATTTTAATCTTCTTCACCTCTATTCTCAAAGGAAGAGTAAAATTAATTTTAATCTTTCAAGAAAAGTTTTACAAATCCGTTTTGATAAATAAAAACCCAATTCACCCCTCCTCTTGGGTTGTCATACCTGGGTCAACAGTCAATACAATACAATACAAAAACATTCCAGAAAATGAAAGGGAAAGGAAGAAACTTAGCAAATCCTTTGCAAATCTCCTTAGATTTGTAGTTCTCCCTCTTTCCAAGCTTTCTTTCTCCTTCAAGAACTCCAAAAGATGAGAGAATTGCAGAGCTGCAGCCTCCAAGTCGTTTCCCCCTCTTTAAGTTATGAAAATAAAACCCTAAAATGTGTTTATATACTCTGCTACAGTAACTTGCTACAATGCCCCCGTATTTAATAACATGCTACAGTGATATGTGGAATTACAAATATATACTTCTCATACCATTTTTATCATAACTTTCGGTATACTACATAAATTCGTGAACCGTAAATTTCTCCAGAAAATAGACTTCGAGAGCTTTTCAATGGTATATAGCATGTTATCTGGCTAATTGTACATCGATACAATCAACTCTGAGAAATTGGCTGATTAGCAGAGGTGAAAATGAAGGGTTTTACTCCATTTTTGTGCAAGTTGCTCCAAAACTCCTACAAACATCAAAACCATACAAAACCATAAAAATATCAAGGAATATAGCAAAGAAACATGGACAAATTGATATGAAAGTAATACATAAATAGACACCTATAAAAAACGCAACGTTTTTGATACAGAAAATATAAGGGCTGAGAACTTAAACAAATAACAAGTTTGCCATAACACACATATATATCGTGTTATGATTTAAGTGTCTGCCAAGTGATCATCTGAGCAAAGCACTTCACTTCCAGAATTCATCATAATCTTTCTATTTTTTTAATAAATTAAATGATAGGATCAATAATTCTATCATACTTGTTAATACTTCGTGTATGTATGCTCACAACTCAGAGGCCAAGTCCAGACAAGTATGAAAGAATTATATGACTAATACTATATATATAATCAACTTCTACAACTATTTTTACATAATATTTTTCATAAAATCTGATATATAGTATGATATATATTATTGGATATTACATCATTATTATAATTTTCTTTTATAATTTTCTCTAGGTGTATTCATCTCTATTATGGTGTTAATTTTCTTTAAATAAGTGCCACTTATCAATTAGATAGTATAATTTAAGACAAAATATACAATGAACTTATTAATTACCATCAATTATGTTATCATGTGAGATATATAAAAAATTTAAAGCATTTGTCCATTTATTTTTGCTTTGCTTAGAAACTAGAATAAAATATCTAACTGAAAAAGCACAACTCTTCCAATAGTATTATCATTGAATGCTTAAAAAATTGATTTGCATACCAAATTCTAACTTTTTAACTTAATTGTTTATTTACCGATTAGGGTGGATGAAAATATGGAAGCATTTTATTTTGAATGAGTTCACAATTTTTGTCCTCAATTAACTGTATACCGTAAAAAGGTGAGCCTAAACTTGACATTAATTAACGCACATATAGCTAGAAGAGGATTACGCCATGATTTTTACATAATTTATTTCACAATTTTTATCATTAGATTAAATTACTTTAAATGATTTTGAATAGGAATATATATAATTACTTAATTTTATTATCATAATATGATACTTATAGCATTTATATAATATAAATTTTATAATATAACGTGATATTTTATATAGTAAAAATTTATTGAAAATAAATAAAAAATTATATTTTTAATAAGATTTTATCATTTAAATTATCACATCATATTATAAAATTTATATTATTTAAATATTATAAGTCTAATATTATTATTGATTCCAAAAAATGATTAAGGAGCCAGCGAGGAATTGTCCACCTCTTACATTCAATTCGATTAATTCAAAAGCTATCCATCTCAACTAGGATTTTAGCTTATCACATAAAACCGAGTCAATAACTCCTTAAAAAGGATATATCTATAACTGTAACTTTAATAATTTTGTATTTTTTAATTTTTTAAAGATTTCTACAATAAATCTAAGAATTTATTTTACACAACACAAGTTCACTAAAAATAATAGAAATTGTTAAAGAGATTTTCTTAAATATATAATTCTAATCAATAAATATAATATTATAATCATTTTTTTTAAATAACACATAACACGTTATAGTATTCAATAGCATTACATAACATAATACATTATATAAACTCATAACTTTAAAAATAATAATAATAATAAAATCACAACAACAATTCACAAGCACCTCTTCATGGTTCATGATAACATTACAAAACACAATGTTACACAAATTAAAAATGCATGACATAATTTAAAGCAATGGAAACTTTTAATAGAATTTTTTTTTACAGAGTCTTGACATAAAGTAATAGAATATGATTTTAGCAAATAAAATAATTAAGAATAAAAAATAAAAAAATGTATTAAATGATATCAACTCATCATCCATCTCAACTATTGATTTAATTGTTATAACATGATTGATGCAGCATATAAAATAGTATAACTTTGATTACATTGGATAACATTGTATGAATTGTATTGCATATGATTGAGTAAATTCTATACTATACTTGATTTGTCATTATATTGTATAAATATTAAATAATACAGTGTTTGATAAAAAACTTTATTACACTATATAAAATTTTTATAATAAATTAAAATAATTAAAAAACAAAATCACATAAATTTTTAATTAAAAATAAGAATTCATAAATTCAAACTAATAATCATCTTAAATTTTAATAAATTTAAAATTTTTAGTTATAAAAAAGATGAAAAATATTTAACTAAATATTTATATAAATACAATTAAAAATTTTAATTAAAATTTATTTAAGATAAATAATATATTTAATTTTATAATATTTCTCTCTCTCTCTCTTTATGCCTCTGTCTCTGTCTCTGTCTCTCCCTCTCCTCTCTCTCTCTCTCTCTCTCTCTCTCTCTCTCTCTCTCTCTCCACTTTCCCTTTCCTTTCAACTCTTCTTGATTCAAATTGCAGAGTCTTCTTTCCCTTCTCCTCTTTTTTTGTCCATTTGCCTTCTTTTTTTTTTTTCAAGTAAACTTCGAGTGCAGCTGGTGTAGCGGCTCCTCTCTTTTCTTTTATTTGCTGTTTTTTCCCATGCCATATCCGATCTATTTCTTAGTTGAGTTGGCATCAGAGCCAGCGGTGAGTGAGGAAGGGAGGAGGTCTACTACCATGGAGATTTCGTGGCTGGAGATGGCAGTAGAGGCAGCAGTGGGGGAGGCTAACAGGGCCAATGGGGGAGGAAAGGAGGAGGTTTTGTACTGGATGGCTTTTTTTCTTTTATTTCATTCTTATCACTACAAATTGTGTGGAGATGAAGTTTTGATTTTTTTTTTTTTTTGGATTTTTGCAGACGAAGAGAGTTGGTGATTCGATCACGGGAGAAAGGGAGGAGATTGTGAACAATAAAAATAGCTCTTTCAAAAAGCCAAAATTTTGAACTTTTTTTTCTAAAAGACATAAAATAGTTTTTTTAATCATTTATAAACTCTTCTTAGGTGAGAGTAAAACAATCTTAAAGTATTTTAGAAGAGTTTTTAGCATTAAAAAATCGAAACAAATATACTCTAATACTCGGGATGGAGACAGAGTAATTTCAAGCAATTTCATGGGGGAGTTATGCAACTCTTATCCTATCTCATGTTGAGTCATTACAATGCCAAATGTAGTATAGTATATGCGTGTAATGTTGTCCAATGTTATTTTAACTCGCACATCAAAAATGCCTTAGTTTACATGGATTAATTATTAAAAAAATGTGTTTGGATTTATATAAAAGAAAAAAAAATTTATGTTAAATCAAATGATTGAGATTGAGAGTGAAAAAATTATATTTAAAAATAAAAACTCATTAATCATCTTCATCATTGAATTATTTGTATCAATGATTTTAAGTTTAAGTCTAATTTTTATATCAAAAAATTTGTTAAAAATTCTTTCCCTAATTTAACTAATAAAACATTTTTGACAGGGCAGCCAGCAGACCAGAGCTCAAGGCCACAGCAAGACCCGCCTCTGTAGTGGGCTTGAGCCTACCCTGTAATACAGCTTCCAGGCTCGAGCCTTTTAAAGCCAGCCAACCGAAAAACATTGGACGTCAAGGCTCAAACTCAAGAACTTGTGACTTTGAAATTCTAGTTGGCGGTCCCGATTACGACAAGTCAGCACAATTCGAAGACTTAAATCATCCACACATATCAACTCAGCCTATATAGTTCAATTGAGTAACCTAATTAAACACTAGGGTCATATTGAATATTCCGCCATATAATATCTATCTAGATTCCAATTTAGCTTTCTAATATCACATTCATTAAAGGCTAATTTGGATTGTTGTAATTTGAAAAATAATCAGCTTCAACTAGGTTGTTGAAATAATCAACGTCAAATAAGTTGTAAGACATTTGGTAATTAAATTTAAAAACTAATGTGTTTTTCAAAAATTGTAATAAAAAAAGCGTTTGATAAACTAAAATACTTTAGTTTTTATATTATTTATTGACCAAAATAGACATTATTTCTTATTCCTTTATAATCTTACGCGAAGATAATTTGGTCCAAAAAGTTGAAGCAAATTATCCAACTCTCTGCTATTGAAATCTTTGATAAAATTGCTCTTAGGTTGAATTACAAATTTTGATGTTTACAGTGACACCACTTTTTCTCTTAGGCTAGTTCATTAATTACTAAGGGGATGTTTCTTTTTTTATTTGAAGTTTGAATTTAACTTATTTTCAGATTTCAAACATTTTATATATGTAAGTTTTGAAGCCACAAATCAAGTTACGTCAAACAAAACTAAAGCAATTAAGTAAAATGAAACAGAATTAGTTAAAACTTGCACAAAGAAAATTTACGTGGTTTAGCTTAGACAACCTACAGGCACGAGTAGCTAAGCTGCAATTCACTGTGATGTTGACGCTTACAAAGACTAGGACTTTACAGTAGATGAACCTCTCATTCACTCACACTCACCTATCATATATAAACAACATTCTAATCACCTAAGAACTCCATCCATAACAAACTAACTTCCTAACCTTGCTGCACTTCCCACAATTTGAGTCCCTATTAAATTGTACAAATCCTCAAAGAGATAACGCCACTCTTCTAGTTAATCACTATGATGATAAGTGAACAAGACTTATCATTATTCAAGCTTAATAACAAAGCTTGCACACAAAAAGATGACACATAAAAATTGAAGACTTTTATTTATTCATGTCCAGCAGACTTTCCTTATTAAACGAGGATTCACTACAAGAAAAAAGGATTTTTGTGTCACTAATTTTATGTCAGTTCTTTCAAGAATGACAAGTATGAAAACCCCAACTTTAGTCAAACCCATATGTGTCACAATACACAAAAGGCGGGTTAAGTTTTATGTCACAATTTTTTTTTTAATTGTGACACATATTAGTTAATATAAAATGAAAAAATTTCCAAACCCTAGAAGCCCATCGCCTCTTCCTTGAAAAGTCATCGCTTCTTCTCTGAAAAGCCATCGCCTCTGCATTGTCATCGTCTTCTGGATTCATTGCCATCTCTATTGTCATCACCATCTTCATCACAATCAAACACTAGTCTTCAGATTAATCGCTATCTCCATCGATCCCTAAAAACCCAGCCATCCTTTTTGAATTAATCGCTTTATTCATCTTCATCTTCGGTGCTCGCAAGCTTGTAGCAGTCACGAAAACCTAAGTTGAAGAAGATAGGAATGTGGTTTTGGACATCCAGTTCTGGTAAAAAAATGAACTGGGTTGATGTAGTTAATAGTTTTGTTAAGGTTTTTCTTGTTTGTACATGGGTTTGGTTTGATATTGCAGGATGTTGTCGAATTTTGCGTTTTTCATTTTCGATCATATCAGTGCTCACTGGTATAATCACCGTGTATAACATAGGGTTGAATTTTGGTGGACCAATTTCTTTGGTTTATGGTTGGATTATTGCTGGTGGGTTCACCATGTTTGTTGGGTTGTCTATGGCTGAGATATGTTCCTCTTACCCAACTTCTGGTGGTCTTTACTATTGGAGTGTAAAGCTTGCTGGCTTTAATTGGGCACCTTTTGCCTCTTGGATGACAGGCTGGTAATCATTTCTAGACAATTATTTGTATTCATCTTGCTACTTCTAATTTAAATTTCCTTTACATCAATTCGATCTTTCATTCTCTTTGTTGACCATTCATTTTACACCTATTGTTAAATTGGAAATGACCCTGAGTTTGTTAGTTAAGTTATTTTTGGAATTTATCTTTGAGTGCTTTAGATCTTCAATGCCCAAAGGGAAGTGGTAGATTGGTGGATTGCTTCTGTTGCCTTTGTCATATGGCTGTTTAGGATGTTCCGTTTAGCTTGTCCTGTGATGATTTCCATCACTATAGAAACTTTGTTAAGCTGATAATCTGCAATAGGAATCTGAAATCCAGACATTTCTATTCTTTTCTATTCTTTCCTTTTCTTTTGGAGGGTTGGAGGCGAGGAGTCTTCAGAGAGTTTAGTGGAAAAATTGGAATAAATAATAATTATAATGTTAGGCAAAGTGTCTTTGTTGTTCTCATGGTGGATGTTGGTTCTTGTAAGTTGATGCATCAAAAATGTCCTGAAAATGGTTAATAGCGAAGTATTTGACACATTTTCATATGCTTATTTGAGAAACTTCTCCAGTATAAAACAGTCCCAAGCCCAAAACTAAAGCCAAGTCTGTGCAAAACACCTTGAAGTTAGTGCTTCTTTAATCAAAATTGAACTGCATCTTTTAGTAAACATTGTTCAATGGTAATTGGATCATACAATATTAATCATTTTGAAATGGCTTATACTTGTCTGAAGCAAACAATTTCACACCAAGTAGAGTGCTCAATATCGTTTTGTTAATGTCCTTGCACCCAAAAGTTTAGCTATATTGCTTACCCAACTGGCTCCATAAAAGAGCGGAACCAAGTTGATCCTCGTGCAATTACATTTTCTAATACATATACTTTTTATCTGCTTGCAAGTTCAACATTGTTGGCCAGGTATGAGAATTAATTTTCTGGAGTTTAATGCTCTTTTTCAAATATCTAAAAGTCAAACTTAATTTGATATCATATGATCTATTATAAGCTTAAGAACTTCACCTTTATTATTTGAAGTGGGCTGTCACAACAAGCATAGATTTCTCATTAGCACAGTTGATTCAGGTGATCATTTTCCTTAGCACAGGTGGAAAAAATGGTGGTGGATGTGAGGCATCTAAATATATAGTTATAGCTTTCCATGGGCGAATTCTGCTTCTGCATGCGATAATAAATAGCCTTCCTATCTCAGTATTATCTTTCTTTGGCCAGTTGGCTGCTGCATGGAATCTTGTCGGTATGAAGAACTTCTGTATGGAATTTCCTAACTTTTTGGCTCGAGGTATTCATTTCAGATTTTAATGGTTCTTGGCATTTTTAGGTGTTGTGGTTCTTATAGTTCTCATTCCCTCTGTTGCAACGGAGAGGGCTAGTGCCAAGTTTGTGTTCACACACTTCAACACTATAATGGGGATGGTATCAACAGTAAAGTTTATATATTTGTCCTGGGACTTCTAATGAGTCAATGTACTCTTACTGGGTACGATGCATCTGCTCATGTGGTAAGTTGTAACAGTCTTATATTGCCTTCAAAAGCATTCAGAAATCTCTAGACTTCACTTTAATTAAGAAAATTCAAATATTCTTTTTAATGAAATGCAATTCATTATTTGGAGTGGAACTCATAGAAGTCTCCTAAACTAAAAACCTTACGATCAATATGTTGAATTTATTGTAAACTCAAAACAAGTTAAGATAACAGATAATTGATAACTTGAGGTCGAGAACCCCCTTTTCTAAAACATGCCTACGATTACATGACAATTGATAAACAATTCTTATACTTGCATTATATATTGCTCGGTCATATTTTCATAATCTCAGAGTCAACTCTTTAACATATGTAGAAGTTGGGTTTCTTTGCTCCTTTTTTTTTTTCCTCACTAATCCTCTCAAAGTTCAACTCATTTTGTTTCTGCTCATGGCTTATTAATTGATTATAACTCAGACTTAATCATACTCTTTCTTTCCAAATTATGTTTCTAGACAGAAGAAACCAAGAATGCTGATAAGAATGGACCAAAGGGAATAATTAGTTCCATTGGCATATCTATTATTATTGGATGGGGTTATCTACTAGGTATTACCTCTGCAGTTACCAACATCCCATACCTTTTGAGTGAAGACAACGATGCTGGTGGTTATGCCGTTGCTGAAATATTCTACCTGGCATTTAAGAGTAGATTTGGGAGTGGAGTTGGTAGAATTGTTTGTTTAAGGGTGGTTGCTGTTGCGATACTTTTTTGTGGTATGAGTTCAGTAACAAGCAACTCCAGGTACACTTGCTTTTCTATTGATTTCTTTGGAACGAAAGGGCACTTTGGTTGCTTTTAGTCCTCTTTTATAGTTACTAATTGTAATAAAAATTCATTTTCAAGATGGCATATGCATTTTCAAGAGATAGAGCCATGCCATTTTCATCTTTTTGGCACAAAGTGAACAAACAGGAGGTCCCTATAAATGCATTTTGGCTTTCTGCATTTATATCATTTTGCATGGCACTAACAGTATGCACCTCTCTTTCTCTCAGATAGATACATGCATACCATATATATATTTTAGCTGTCCAATTGTCAAAACTGTCTGAAACTTTCTTAACGATATCTTTCCTCATGACAATGCTTTAGATTTTCTTCCAAGTTGCTTAGAGTTTTGTCTTGCTTTTTTAGAAATATTTAAAGGCCAGACAAAAATTAAAAATCTAGAGCAGACTTTAATTTAAGTTTTATGGAATATTTGTGACGGCTATCTCTTTTCATGCTTTTATTTTTGTTTTATGAGTTCCTTTTTGTTATATCTTATGAAATTACAGTCTTGATAAATGCATTTGTCCTTCTGGGATAACAAAGTGTGGTGGTTTGTTATTGTGGGTATGCCATAGACATGATCTTGGTCATCATCGACTAGCTTAAGCCCCAGGCATTTCAGTTTGACATTGGCTCACATTCACTCACTGGAAAAGTATATTTTACTTCCATTTAGTTCTGTTACTCTTCTTCCCTCAACTTCTCATTTCATATTTGTTTCTTCTTATCTTGTGCAGTATCTTGGAAGTATAGTGGCATTTTAGGCCATGCTATCTATTGCTACAATTGGTCATATATTGCTTATGCCCTTCCTATCTTCTTTAGAGTGACTTTGGCATGCAAGTCCTTCATCCCAGGACCTTTCAACTTGGGCCAATGCCAGTGGTTGATCTAGAGACATCTACTCTCTGTCTTGTTGGACCTTCCAATGTGGGGAAGTCATCTTTGATTCATGTACTGTCAACAGGAAAGCCTGAGGTTTGCACAGATTGCTTAGAGATAAGGAATGTTTCTCTATTGGTTTGGATACAATTCGTTTTATTTAAGATGTCACTTTTAAAATAATATGGATGGTGAACTCTTATATCTTGAGGTCTGGTACAACTAAAAGAAGTATCTTAGGCGCCTTTCAGTTGTCTTACTTTTGCCTATGTGCATGAATCATCAATACACAAATAGTGGAATTAATAGAGACAATAACGCTTCATTGACTTTGCCTCTGCACTTTCCATTTTATTCAGTTTCTAAGGACCTTCATGATTCATCCTTTTTCTTTATTGTTAAGACCTATAAGAGTTTAGGATTGGGGCAAACATGACTTTAAAATGATAGTGCCCATGAATGAGATTTGACTTCAACAAGAATTCAAGTGGTAAAAGTTGAGATGTTTGGTTTAAATTGGAGTAGCTGGCCCTGGAATTTGTGAGATATACTTTGTTCCCTTGCTGTTAATAGTTTCTTTCCTTTTGATATCAGGTCTGTAACTATCCCTTTACAACTAGAGGAATTCTAATGGGTCACATTACTCTAAGCTACAAGAATTTTCAGGTTAATTATGTTCTTTAGGATATGGAATTATTTTTGCTTTTCACTTCATGTTATGCTTATACCCAAATGCTGATTGTAGGTGACGGTAAAAGGCAATTATTATTTGTTAATGTTTTCTAATTGATTGGGTTATACATTGCATAAAGTTAACCCTAAGAGTTGGGCAATAAATTCTTGCGTTCTTCTTTAATCTAGCCTTAATCCTATTGCATTACTTTCATAAAATTTGAGCTCAAATTGGTAAGTTATAAATATTTATTATTTGGATGCATTGTTTTTGCTATCTAGGTGTTCTTGTATATATATACACATATAAAACCAGGTTTCTAAAAATAAAAAATATATAATACGTGTCGGCTTAAATTCTACATTAAGGCTGACACGTATTATATATGTACAGATATACATGTCAACTTAAAAAACGACACATAAAAGTTTTATGTGAATGACACATATGCACTTCGTAGGTGACACATTAGTGAATGTCCGCCAATAAACGACACAACAAAGTTTTATCTGAAACGACACAAATGTCTTAATTTGTGTCACTCAGTGAATGACATTATATAGGTGTCACCTCGTAAGTGACACAAAAAATTAACAATTTGTGTCGTTTGGCGACTGACACTACATTTGCGTCACTTACTAGCAGACACATATTTTGTACAAACTGACATGTAATGACAAATATTTACTCCATACATGTCTGTTTACGAATAACACATATTTTATATTAATTTGTGTCGGTTTGGCCAAGTGACACGTATAGGAATATGTGACAGGTCAATTTATGTCGCACGAGAACTGACATATATATTGATATATGCCATTTTTTGGCCGACATAAAATACCTATTTTGTTGTAGTGAATTCTTCAAGATCTTCACCAATCTTTCATTATCTTGTAAATCTTGAAGATATAAGATAGCTAAATCATAATAGGATATTTGAGTAAATAAACACAATATAAATCATTTCCTAAAGTGAGATAAATAAAACATTTTCTCTAATCAAAATCCATATCCTAGAAATAATATCCAGTTAAGTAACACTTAAGTGAATCTGTTAAAACAGGAAAGCAATAAAATAAAACATTACAAGATTTGTTTTCTCTCAAAATGCCAACATATTAATGCCACATAAATTGAATAGGACACATGGTAGTCCACATGGCATTGTCCTAACAATCTCCCCCTTTGGCATTTTGCGAGAAAAACACCAAACAAACAGATCCTGCAGAAAGTTAGTTACAAAACACAACTACAAGAGGCAAACAGAATTGAACTACACTACGACAATTATAAACAGAATATTTCCGACAAAAAGAACTTAGTCAGTTAGCATTAGCATAGTTCATACAGACCAAACTAAAATAAAACAATCAAGTGATTAACTAAGTTCAACCCAAACATCAAAACAAAACAAAGAGTATCTTCTACCCCTGAGTAAGTTCTTCTCCCCTTAAACTTATGTAAAGGTTTCATAAGCAAAAACAAGAATTCAACCAACAATCAGCAAACGTCTTCCAAATTCTACAAAATGACTTCAAATTCTGTCTTACTCCCCAAAATCCCAAAAAATCTCTACTCCCCTTTTTTACTTCGCAAAGTGCCAGAGAGCACTATTAATTTTTCTTTTAAATAATTTTTATAAAATAGTAATTTCTTATTTTCATTCAGTCATTATCATAAAACATTATTAAATAAAGTAATTTCCATAAACAAAAACAGAACCAAAAGGTGGCTTGTGGAGAAAATATATTAAATTTACATAAAAATTAAGTGATAAATCTTAAAAAATTTTAATTTTCTTACCTGTAGACAATAACACAATTAAGGTGAAATAACAATCATCCTTCAAAGGTTTGTTGAAAAGTGACCAAAACCGTGAACTTTTTGTAATAACAACAACTACCTCTTTAGTCCACTCTTTTTCATATCGTTAAGATTAAGACTACAAGCCAAAAAAAAAGTAATAATACTAAAACATCCATGTATGTTTCTATAGCGAAAATTCAACACATTATTATGAGATAATTACATAAGTTGTTTAACTAAATATATAAATAATTATTGTTTAATGAATATGTAATACACTAATACATTTTCATTAATATGATAACATATTTGCCAACATGGTATGAAGCTTAAGCAAGTGAATATCATGCATAAATAAATCGAATTAAACATATTAACATATCCATCACACTTACCTTATTGCAATATCTTAGTGAATTCCTTGGAATTTCAGTACATAAGAAAGACAATTGCAATCTTTTAATTATTATGTAACCAAGACAAACAATAGAGAAATAAGAATAAGAAATTAAGTAATAACGACACAAGATTTTACGTAGAAAACTTTGAAACCAAAGAAAAACTACGGGATGTTAGAGACAAAATTTCACTATATGAAAAATGTTACCATCATATAAACTTTGAACTCACTCTCAAAACCCTTCCTAATAACCCCAATTGACCCTCTCTTTCCAAGCTATGTCACTCACTCACACCTCCAAAAGGAATTTTAATCACCTCACTAAAGAGAATTTTACCTAAAACTAAACTGGAGATGCTTCAAGTAGTGCATTTGTAACTAAGGAGTAAGGTTGTGTTCAGTTGCATTAATCTAAGGGGGAAAAGACTTAGGATTACTTAGGAATTTTAAGTCTTTTGTTTGGTTGAAGTTTTTGACTTAGGAAAAATTTTTCCTAGGAATTAGGATTATCCAAGTTTAAACAATCAATTTTCCACTCCCCCACTTAAGGAAAACCTAGTTTTATTAGGAATACTTCATTAAATTACTAAAATAAACTTATATATTTTTTATGTGTCCAAAACTAACCTTATTCAAATAATTGATTAAATTATTTTATAAATAATTATAAATATAATTCATTATTTTATTTTTTTAAAAATTAAAAAATTGCAAAATTAATTCCTTTCAAAAATTAAAAAACTGTAAAATTAAAAAAAGGTTTTTTGGCTGGCTTCGCCGACGACGGCTAGCACATTTGAGCATCTAGCGTCACGACCAGTATCAAATTGATTGCTACCTTGTGGTCTCCTTGTATAAGGTGGTTTTGTCGTCATTGGATGTGCAATTTATACATAATTCCAATGTCAAACCAAAAAAAAGAAAATGTCTTTTAAACCCATTCATTTCCACCCACTTTTCCTTTCCTCCCACTTCTCTTTTCTTACAACCGAACACAACTTAAGATCCCCTATAACGGCTTCTAAGTTTTACTTTTACCTTTTTCCAATTTGTAATTGGATTCCTCTTCCTTTTTCAGTAAAACTCTCTTATTTAAAATATAATTATTCTTCCGTTTGTAGTTGAAGTAGGGTTCTCTTATTTCCAATAGGATTATTCATTTCTTAATTTAATTTGACCTATCCTAATAAGATTTTTTTCCTTATCAAGACTTTAGGAATATATTTTAGGACTTTTAGGAATATCCTTTTATTTAGCTAGTATCCTAACAAATCTCCATCTTAGCTAAATAAAATGTTAACACTATGTGAACAGGGCTTTCATCTCGCCAGAGAGTTTGAGACCACGATATTATGTCAAAGCTTCTTTCGAGACTTAAGAGAGCACAAACGGGCTATGGGCATGTCTGAAGAAATGGAGTCGCCACCCAATTATTCAATTGGGAATGAATAATGGCAATCTAATCCCTCGCTTTAGGACCTAAAATATCCTCATCCCTTCAGAGATGGGTTTGGGAAGTTAGGTACGAGCCATTTGCCTTACCTAGATCCAAATTCGGCCTCTACTAAGGTATGCCAAATAGGAATAGCTCATGCTACTATTCAGTCCAATTGTATTGTTCATTTTATGCACACATTTCAGGTTTTATCTTCATTAATCATGTGAGTTGATATTCAATCAATGATAGGTGTATATTTGTACAAAGAAAGAGGGAATAGAATTGGATTACATCTCTTTTTAAATATGGGGGATAAAGGAGAGGATTACATTGGTCTTCGACAATAAAATAAATTCTATAAAATATTCCATACATTCATCCACGATAAATCACATATTCAAATATTAAATATAAGCAATCAATTCGAGACTTAATAGATAATGAATTCTTTACAACCATATGTGGGTCTATTGAATGTGTATCAAGCCTCTACAAGTATATTCATACATTCATACAAAGTCATCATCTAGAATCATGACACTTCAACCTAGATTTGATAATTCTATCATGACATTCTAGCTTATTGCTATTATAGCATAATTCAATTGATAATGGAACTTAAAAAAGGCAATCCTAGCCTAGTCATGGCATTTCTAGCCCAATTACAAAACTTGCCCCGACCTTCAATTGCACACCTCGATCCCAGAAAATTTCCCAGATTTTTTTTGTGGCCGGGGTACCCCTGGCGGGGTCGGGTTTCCAATAAACCGGGCTTAAAACCTAGGATGCATAATTATTCTTTTGAATTCTAATACTTTTTTATATATTATATGATACTAAATTAGATGCGAAATGGGTCGTAGCCTAGTGGTAGCCTACTATTTCATTCATATTAGGAGATAGGTTCGAACCACCAGTGCTGTAGGTATTTTTTTTTAATTTTTTTAACTTAATTTAACAAGTGTTGGGCTGGGCTTAACACATCACGAGCCTGACACATCACATGGACATCAAACTAAAAAAAATTATAACAAGAGTTGGGCTGGGCTGGGCTTGGGCTTAAATTTAATAAAGGGTTAAAGGTAAGAATTAAAAACTAAATGGACTTAAAATTACTTTTACACAATCTAATTTCAAAATTTCAATTGCATACCCCAGATTTAATTTTGGGTCCCTGAACCCTCACCCCCGGCCCCCAGGTTGGGGCATAAATTTCACCCCGGCCTGGCCAAATTCCCTGATTTTTTGGGTTATTACCTGGCCTCAGACGTTTGGGTTTTTCAAGTCCTTAGCCTTGGCTGGGTCAAATTGCCAGTCTTACTTATAGTAATTATAGTAAATCATGGTATATTTTAGCCTAATTATAGCGATCATGACAAAACATGGCAATTCTTGCCTAATCTATGCTATTTTCTAGCATACTTCAAAGCAATTATAAGTCTTCCTAGCATGATTCTAACCATGTGGTCTTAAGCATGATTCTAGACATGTGCTTCTAAGCATGATTCTAAACATTCGCAAAGAAAATAAAACTCTCAATCATGATTCTAATAAAGGAGGGAAAACGGACTTACCTTGACATGCTTATCCGCCTTTCAAACCAAATAAAGAATTAAACAATTCTTTAAGATCCTAAACATGCTTTTAAGCATTAACATAAACCCTAGACATGCTTTTTCTAGATTAAATAAACTTGGACATGCTTATTCTAAAGTAAGAAAATTAAAAAAGAAATAAAGAGAGAGAAGAGAGAACTGCTTTCAGGACGTACTCTTTCTGGGCTTAGAGTAATATAAAGCGTCCGAAAACTTTAAACTAGAAAAAACTCATTGAATTCTCAAGTGTGTCTAAGTGGGGAGGAGGGTAGGTTTATATAGTTAAGGGTTGAATTGAAAAAAGGAAAGAGACAACAAAATGGAAGGTTTCTAATGAAATTTTCTAAGAACACTTGACGAGGAATCGACTAGCTATGTGAGGACAGTCTATTGATAGTCGAATAGCTGGTCGAATGTGGGTGGACAATCGGCCAATTGTAGGACAGTCGACCGGTTGTGGCCCACAAATCCTCGTGTTTTACATTTTTTCAATGCAATCCCTTTTGACCTTCCTCTATTCGATCGCAAGTAATTTTATGAATTCAACTTATTTGAAATCCATAAATTTTTATGAAAACTAGACATCCGTAGCTTCGTAACGGTATATGACTCATCAACAGATTCATCCTGGATTAATTTTTTTGGTTTTTTGAATTCATGTATCAATTTTTTAGACTCTTGGTTGTTTTCTTCTCACCTTTCTTCCTTTTGCTTCCAAGGACATTTCAGTCATTTTCATTGCTCGACATTCATCCTCACTACATCATTGAGCTTCAAAAATCCAGTGTCTATAGCTTGCCCCCTACTTTGGAGGAGTTTGTGAGACACAAAGATCGATAGAGTACTCTTGCTTTGTCTTTCCTTCTTTCATCTTGGCCTCTTCACCTTTATATGCATTCTGTTAGACTTTTTATCGTCTGCTTTCCTCCTTAATTCCTACAAAAAAGATATACCTACTCAAAGGCTGATGTGTCCACTCAAGGGCTAGTGTGCCCATTCTAGGGATGAAATGCATCCTTCTAATGCATGCCATGCACTCTTCTAATACGGATAGGTGCATCCCTATAATGCACAATGTGCACTTTTCTAGTGTAAACAAATGCATCCTTCTACTGCATTAAGTGCATCCTTACGATGCTAAAAAAAAGCACTCTTCAATGCACCTACTTCTTAAGGTTCGTTAGCACTTCTTAGCGTACTTATTCTAAGGGCTTTAAATACTTTTAGGTACAACTACTTTTTAAGGTTTTTAAAGCTTTTCAGTGCGCCTTTTCTTAGAGCTTGTGCCTATTCTAAGGGCTTAAAATAGTCTTAAGTGCACATACTTCTTAGGGCTTTCAACACTCTTCAGTGCGCCTTTTTTTAGAACTTGTGCCTATTTTAAGGTTTATAACACTCTTACGTGCACCTATTTTCTAGGGTTTGTTCCAATGCATGCCCGTCGTGAAAATGTCTATCATGCACTGTTTCACGGTCTTTAGACCTCTTCATTCTTTATGCCTTCGGTTGAGTATTCTTCTTTGATCTATTCATAGGGTTTCATGCCCTTCTTCTGAGTATTCTTCATTCTATTCTTCATTTCTTCTAGTCCACTAGGGAAGAATTCTTGATTTGCTATGCTTTAGCATTCTTTGTTCTTGATTTCTTCAGATTTCGTATTGTAAGACCCTCCACTAGGGAATTCTTATCATGCTGTTGATTCTTGGAATCATTGGGTATTTTTCTATTGTCTTTGCAAATTCCTGTAAAATATCGAACATCTCTTGTTGATTTAAAATCAATTCAAATTTTACCTCATACGGTGCGTTCTGCAACAAGCTACTTCCTAGTTTTTGGAGGAATTCTTCCATGTGATTCTAGCTAAAGTTTCCATCGATCAGTGTTTCTCATCTTTCCTTGTGAGTTACTAAGCTATTGCCATGGCCGGGTGCTTGTCACCGGTATGTTTCAAAATTTTGTTGGTGTCTTAGGGTTGATCTAGAGTTTTTCTTCTCTTTTCTTTTTCTTTCTCTCTTTTTTCTTCCCTTTTCTTCTTTCTCTCCCTTCTTTCTTTTTTTCTTTTAATTTTTTCTTTTCTCTCTTTTTTCTTTTTTTTCCTCTTTTCTTTTCTTTCTCTTCTTTCTTTCTTTCTTTCTTTTCTCTTCTCTCTTTTTTTTCTCATCAACCTTTTACACTTTTGCCCCTCATTAAAGGGATAGTCGGCCGATTGTTGATCAATAGTTGCTTAGCGGTTTGATTGCTGGCGGGCGGTGGAGGTTCTATATATGGACCCTTCACCTTCTTTCGCTTCATTTGTGCATCGTTTCTTCGTTTTTCATCCGATTTGCCCGAGGTTTTCTCCTACATGCTTGGCTTAGATTCCTCTTTCCAATAGCATGTTATCCGGTCCATATTGACTTAATAGGAGAGACTCAATTTGAAAATCGACATTAAAGGGTCTTTTGAAAGACCAAGAGGTGCCCATTGTCTATGACATGGATTCCCACGCCATCACCTTAGTAAGCACTTTTCTACAATCTTAGTTTTCCATTTTCTAGGAATTTTCTAGGCATGTATTTATCTAAAGACTTTAATTTATTGCCTTAGGATTTCCATGAGAACTAGATGTGTGGGTCATTTTTTGGAGCCCACACTTGGTTATTAAAGATAGAGAACGAAACTGTTAGAAATAGAATTGCTGCTACTAGCTTCTATGAGTTTATTACTTATTTTCCACATGTTACTCGACACACCATTTGTTAAGCATTGGCTGCTCTATGTGAGAGGTGGATGGACACGACTCACACTTTCTATCTTCTAGTTGGTGAGATGACTATCACACATTTTGACATGGCCGTTCTGACTAGCGTTTCAAGTGGTGGAGAGATTATAACCATTGATGCTTGTATCGTGAACTCAACGGATTAGCAAAATTTAGTTCACTAGCTTCTTGGGTCCGACGTGAAGATCAAGAATAACATTGCGATTCGGTCCACTGCACTGTACTAATATTGGAGGAGGAGATCAAACCTTACTTCAGTTGAGGGGGATCAATATGCACGTAGCTTCATCTTGTATCTGCTCAGTTCAACGCTTTTTGCCAATGCGTCAAACACACCATTCCTAACTTTGCTTCCTGCCCTTCAAGATCTCGATCGAGTGGGGACTTTGACTAGGGTTGTGCTGCTCTCAGCCAGTTGTATTTTGGTTTAGATCATGGTTGTTGAGGTGTTACCGCGATTACCGATTTTCTATATTACTTGAGATAATTTATTTTCTTTTTTTACACCTTTGTGCCTTGTCTTTATGAATTCTATTTCTGATTCTGTCTTGTTCATAACAGATGTGGGCTTATGAGTTGGGCATCTTGTCGTATTTCTTGCCTGTCAGGACTTTTCTTTCCAGGGATGAAGAGGTGGGCTGCACATCCTACAGAGCTTAAGAGATCGCATGAGCTAGACTTCTTTCGGCATTACATCCATATGATGACCTGGGACAAGGTAAAAGACATTGTGGTCAGTATTTCATTCTTATCCATATTATAATCTCACCATATTTCTATTCTTCACAAATTCGTTCTGAATGGTAAGGGCCTATTGAGGGTTGGTCAGCTGCTATACAGGTTGTCGCCTCATTTGTCAACTACCGCATCCTTCTCCCATGCGTTGATAGCATGATAATCTAGATGATCGTGTCTGGGATTGGTTCAAAGGCACAAAGCATCGTTTGATTCCTCATTCTCTGCTAGTTCTGATGATAGACTCAATTGACTTGGCTATGGAGCCGAATGTGTCACATTACACGGCTAGGATTCACTTGAGCGAGATTGAGTTCCCAGTGATGATAGTTTCTTATGCTGATGAGGTTCCTCACCCTCGTTCTAGTTCTAGTCATGTTGGTAGCTCTTCAGCCCATCATGGGAAGAGATTGAGGGTTTCCTCTTCAGTTATTGGCATATCTACCTCTTTTACTGTTGTTGCTGAGCAACCATGTCCACCTTTAACCTGTACAACTAGTCCAACTATTCCAGTTGGTCAAGTGATTGGTGAACTCCAAGCCTATCCCAGCAATGTAGTTTACACGTGGGATGCCAGCAAACATATTAGCAGTTATGTAATCATTGAGGATCTGACCATGCCTGTTACTTTCGTTCCTTATGATACCACTTTGGTAAGTCTTCTGATTATATATTCCTCAAGTTTCCTGTTATTATTCAAATATTTGTTAGTCATAAAAAATACAATGCAATACAGGTACCATGATCTTCCATCGAGCATGTCTTCTGAATGCAAGTTGCTTCTCACGGATACGTAATATAGATGTCTCACCAATATCAGGTAAAACACTACTTTATGCCTCATATATGCATGATTTCTATCTTAATAGTTTTTTTTAACTATATGCTTCTTGCTTGGATTAGACAAGTCATCAAGGGAATGCTCATCTAGAGTGAGAGATTGAGCAGGCTCAGGTTGTTGCCTTCTCTATCGATGATGATGGTGATGGTGATGAGTGAGGACTATCACCTTTAGCTTCTTTTATGTTGATTTTTTTCCTTTTAGTCATTTAGGTTCCATGTATGAACTTTTGTTGTTTCAACTTATCATGATGTATAATTAGAGTAATCAAATTTCAAAGACTCAGTGAAAATAGAATATTTTCGGTTTCGTACACTGCACCTCAAACTGTTCATATTTTGATCAATTTACATCGAAATTTATTCAATTTTTTTCTACTTCAATTTTAAACAAAATTACAAAATTTGGAAATCACACGCTCAAAATTGCTTATTGATACACAACTAGAAAGTAAAAAAATGTGCAAAAAAGGGAATTAGAGGACCTTTTGCCTTACCATCGCCAGCCGGTAGTCCTTTGACTACCTGTCGGTGGTCTTCCCCGTTCTTGCCTTTTCTGCTTTATTTCTTACACTATTTAAGTGTTGCTCTCCCGTATTGTTTCTTCACACCTTCTCCCAATTCTTTCTCTTATTTCTAGAGTTTTCTTTTGCGCTTCTCGATGCCTTTTAACATTTTTCAACATGTCTAAGGCTTCTCTCAAGACTCTCTAGCCTCTTTTGAAGCTTCTAAAGGATGACGACTGGAAGCGACTTCAATCTAGTGATCTCTTATAATCTAAAATTCTTTCGATATGTGAAGCTTGATGTTCATTTTCTTAAGGAATGCATGACTTTCTAGGATCCTTATGATCATGTCTGCTGCTTTAACGGGCAAGAGCTTGCCCCCTGTCATACTTGGTTATCATTCATCCAATTCTGAGAGCATTATTCTGCCTACTGTTAAGATGCTGTCAATGTCTGATCTTGCCAACTTCTTCAACTTTTCGATTTCTACCATGGGCATTCACACTAGAGGTGGTAGAGTGACATTGTCTTCCATTATCCCTTTACTTGAGATGATGGATAGGACCTCGTCCAATTGGCTTCACCTTCTTCAATTTTGCCTCCTTCTACAGTTTATACTGGTCTCACTAGATGGTCTTGGCGACCTATATCTTGCGACCATGATTTCTCAGATGGGCCCAGGTTTCACAACATTTTCCTTAATTCTAGTTGAGACATTGATCAGACTGGATCGAGTCAGGATTGATCCAAGTTAGAGGTTCAGTGGCAGTCTTCTACTTCTTTAGGTATTTTTCTTTTAACTCTAATTTTTGCCTGAGCTACCCTTTTTGAGTTTTTAACTCAGCGGGCTTTTTCTTCATCAATTTTCTTTGAAATAATTTTTGCCTAAGCTACCCTTTCGGTTTTCAACTTAGCGGACTTGTCCTAATTTTTGCCTAAGCTACCTTTTCAGGTTTTCGACTTAGCTTTTGTCTTTTTTTTTCTTTTGTTTCTTCTTTTTTCAGATTTAGTTGTAAGAAAGGTTATCCATTCTAGAAATGCCTAAGAGGGATATTTCCTGTTACAACCCTCGACTTCATATGAGGAGGAGACTTGAGAGATGCTCTTCTTGGGTTGACTGGCTTCGAGTCCTTTTGGATACTCGGATTCGTTGGCGTTGTCCATGGTAAAGGCTGGAGCATGCAACGGTCGGGACCAATATCACGTGGGTGCCTTTGGCAGGCTTCACCCATAATTCATTCTACGATCCTGCTAGACTACATCGGCAGTATGGGCTTAAGCAAAGGATTGTGATTCACTAACTGCTTTGGTTCTGGGAGACTGTCTACTCGTTATCTAAAGAGTGTGAAGGACTCTTGGCCGTATCAGACTATCAAGAGGAATCTGTTCCATGATCCTGACTTTAAGAGACAACTGGTGCAAAATTAGGTGACCCTTTAGGCTTCTATTCTTGATCCTGCAATTAGAGCCAGACAGTGTCATAAGCAGTATGGCGAGCCTCTTCGTAGTCCAGTAAAAAAGTAGAGACGACATTGATAGTTTCATTGTTAGCTTAGATGTTAGATGCTTTTCTTTTATCATCATGCATAATAGGAACATTTCAAAGGCATATTTGTTTAAACAATTTCATTTCATTAATAAAAGTACAATTGTTTGTTTTTCAAATATTATGTGCACATTAAGACAACTCCTGTCATCAATCATCCATTTCTAGTTTTCGGATTAATTATTTTTCTTCTTATACTTTTTTATCTTGTTTTCTTTTTTTTTTCTTCACACATAGTATTTCTTTAGCTTGGCCATGTTGATAGGCTTAGTGAACTCATTCTCTTCCATGTCTGATAAGATGATGGCTTTGCCAAACATGACTTTCGTCACAATGAGTGGGCCCTCCCAGTTGGGCTTGAACTTCTATCTCGGATCAAATACTACTGGCCTGGCCTAGCTGTTTAAGGACAAATTCCCCTTCTTTGAACTTTGTTGCCTTTATTCTCTTGTTAAAGGTTCGAGCGACCTGTTTTTGGTACAATTACATGTGATATTTGGCCTTCAGTCTTTTCTCATCAATCAATGCCAACTGTTCACATCTATTGTGAATCCACTCCCCTTTAGGAACTTTTGATTCCATCAGAACTCTTGCTGATTTCATTCTATCTTAATTGGTAGGGCTACTTCTAAACCATACACCGATGATAAGGGTGTCATACTCATTGAGCTTCTAGGTGTCGTTCTATGGCTCCATAACACAAATAATAGCTTTTCAGTCCAATCTTTGTATGTCTGTACCATCTTGACCAACAACTTTTTGATGTTCTTATTGACCATTTTTACTACTCAGTTTGCTTGTGGCCAATATGGAGATGACTTACGATGTTTAATCCCATATTTCTCAAACAAGGCCTTGTCTCAACTTGTAAATGAACCCTATTGTCAGTCACGACATGATATGGCATTTCAAATCTGCATATAATGTTCTTCTTAATGAACTTCACCATCTGCTTTGCCCTTAGTTTACTATAGGACTTAGCTTCTATCCATTTGGTGAAGTAGTCGATTGCCACCACCACATATCTATGCCCATTAGAGGTCGACAACCTTATCTTGCCTATAATGTCAATTTTCATGCTGCAAAGGGTCATGGTGCCACCATTCCTTGTAACTCCAAAGGTGGCTTGTGAATCAAATTTTCATTGATCTGGCATTGGTGACATTTCTTCACAAATTGGACATAATATGTCTATATGGTTAGCCAGTAAAAGCCTTATCTCATTATCTTCTTAGTAAGCATCATTCCATTCATGTGTGGCCTATATACACCACTATGGATTTCTTTTATAAGCTTTCTAGCTTCTTTCTTATCGACACATCTCAATTGCATCCTTTCTAACATTCTTTTGTACGTCACTCCTTCACGACAAGTAAACTGTTGGGCCAACCTTCTTAATACAGCCTTGTCTTTCTTGCTGGCCTTATATGGTAGAATCCTCTCTTTCAAGAATCTCTTCAAATCATAGAACCATGGCTTTTCAACCACTTCTACTTCCATTATCTAGGGTTCCATGTAATAAGGACCCCACGCTTGTGCTATCACCATTAGTCTTATTGATAATTCTTGGGTACTCACCCAAACTGATACCAAAGAAGCTAGAGTGTCAGTTATCTGATTCTCATTTCTAGGAAAATGGGTGAAGGTACACTACTTGAATCTCCCAATCAACCTTTTAATATGCTCAAGGTACAGTTTCAACCTTCCTTCCTATAAATCCCAATCTTCATTGGTCTGGGAGATGACTAGCTTTGAGTCTTCTGATACCTTTATTTCATCAATGCCCATCGCAATCACAATTTCTAGCCTATAGGCATAGGCTTTGTACTCAGCCATGTTATTGATGACTCTGATCTCCAACTTCTTAGCGAACGCAATGACTTCTTTAGTTGGCGAGACCAGAATAACTTTTATTCCGACACCATTTCTATTGACAGCTTCGTCGAAGAACATTCTCCATCCCATTACCACAATTACCCCCAAATATTCATCTGGGAAATCCAACTCCCATGGTTTATCATCATCGACCGGATTCATGGCCAAAAATTTTGCAACTACTCTTCCTTTTACCACCTTCTTAGTGACATACTTAATGTCGAATTTTGACAACTAGACTAGCCATCTTGCTAGCTTTCCCAATAAAGATGATATTTTGTAAAGATATTTTATCAAATCCTCCTTCGAGACAACCTTAATCTTATAAGACTGAAAATAATGCCCCAACTTCTTTGAGACCTAAACCATGGCTAAGCATGTTTTCTCCACGTCATTATACCTTATCTCGTATGGTGGCAATTTCCTGCTAAGATAATAAATAGCATGTTCTATGCCATTCTCATCTTCTTGTGCTAGCATAGCACCTATGCTTTCCTCCTCAAGAGCCAAATAGAGAACCAGATTCTTACCAAGTTTTGATAGTTTTAAAACTGATAGATTCTAGAAGTACTTCTTAATCTTCTCAAATGCTTTTTAGCACTGATCATTCCACATCACTGGTTGATCCTTGTTCAAGAACCTAAAAATTAGTGTGAACCTATTAATATATTAGATCTTTCCAAGAAACCCTCTAACTTCTTTTTCTATTTTAGGTGATGGCATCTCTATAATCGCCTTAACCTTGTCAGGATCTACTTCTATCCTATTCTTGCCGACTATGAACCCCAACAATTTCCTTAAGATAGCTACAAAAACACATTTTTTCGGATTCAATGTAGCTGGTACTTCTTCTTCCTTTTTAGGAATTTGTCTAATGCTTCAAAATAACCTTCTCGAGTCTCGAATTTCACTATCATTTTGTCCACATAGACTTATATCTCCATATGCATCATATCATGAAACAGTGTTGTTGCCCTTTATTGGCAAATTGCCTTTGCATTCTTCAACTAGAAGGGCATGACCTTATAACAATAGATTTCCAATTCCATAATGAAAGTCGTTTTCATCTTGTCTTCATTGGCCATCATTATCTGATTATAGCCAGAAAACCCATCCACAAAGGAGAACATCACACTAGTGACAGAGTTGTGTACTAACACATCAATGTAAGGCAAATGAAAGTCGTCTTCGGTGAGGCCTTGTTCAAAACTAGATAATCTACGCACATTCGAACCTTTCATCATTCTTTGGCACCGACACAATATTGGCTAACCATTCTGGATACTTCACCATATCTAGAAACTTGGCTTCAATCTGTTTAGAGACTTCCTCCTTGATCTTTTGAGCCCATTTTGGTCTCAACCTCCTCAACTCTGCTTGACCGGCTTCATGTATGGATATGTTAGAGTTGTGTGCTCAGCGATACTTTTATTGATTCCAGGCATGTTATCGTAGGACAAGGCGAAGACTTCTTCATGTTTCTTTAGTAATTTTTCAAATCTTTCTCTCTCTTTTTCTCTTCAGGAGTTGTATCAAGTGTAATGTATATGTTCTTAGATTTTTCAATTGTACCAAGATTAATGTCATGAGTTTGAATGGTATTGATGTCAAATATGCTAATGAAATGCAAATTATCATGCACAATGGCATTAAGATAGATATCAAACAAGTAAGCAAAATTATCTTTATTGCATTGAGTTTTGAAACATATATAATTTCCTTTTATTCAAATAGGTCATGAACAAATCCATCCTCATAGTAGACATCCTTGATCTTTTCTTCGATGAAGGCAACGAGGTCAACGGACGGGTCTATTGTGCTGTTGAATCTCAAGGCTTCTCCTCCTTGATCTTCATCTTATCCATTTCTTTAGTTAAGTCATACCCCTTGGAGATTCCGGCTTGAAGGATATCCTTGAAAATCTCAAATCTGGGCTTTAATATTTCCTTGTAAACCTATGATTCAATAGCTCTTATATATTTTGTATCCTGGGCTTTGAGAAACTTGAGGAACCTCCCTTCTTAGGCTCAAAATCTTCTTCTTACCCATCAGACATATAACCCAAACCTTTTCTAGAAGTTTAGCCTTTGAAATATGGAAGAGATGGCAAACCACCACCACTCCTCATAAGCTCAGTTCTTGACAAGTATTCTTGTTTCTTTATTATTTTAGCAATGGTAGGAGTGACTTCATCTATCATGGCTATATGTAAGCCTCCCATGTATGGTATCTTTCTAACCTTTACACTTAAAGCAGTGGGTGCAATGGTTAAGACAGTATGGATAGTCATGATTTCTTCACCTATATTGAATTGGATTTTTTGATACAAAGTGAAAGGAACTCTACCAAGCAGATGAAACCATGCACAACCCAAAAAAACGGCAAAGGTGACTAGAATGTGAAGGACTGTAAAGTCGGTCATCACTTCAATAGGCCTAGTATTCACTAACTCTTTGAAGATCCTAATGGTACTCATTTTTGAATCATTGTAGGCCCTAACCACCATCTCACAAAGCTCAAGTTCATCTTCACTGACCCCATATTTGTGCAATATCTTTATAGGCATAATGTTGATGGTAGATCCATCATTCACCATGATGCAAGGAGATGTCTTCCCACCAATCTCAGCGGTGATAAACAATGGTTTGTTATGATTCATTCCTTTGAAAGTAGATCATCATCAGTGAAAGTGATCACACCTTTCTCATTTACCCCATTGGGTTCCCTTTCGGTCATGATAGTCAACACTTCAGTAGGAGTAGCAACCATTGATATCTCTATCTTCGCCATAGTTTCTCTATGCTTTTGGGATGAGATCAACAAGTCCCAAATGCTAGAATTCGCTCGAGTTTTCTTCAACTGCTTGAGTACTTGATCTTTTTTTTCTTTGACTTCTTCCTGGACAATTTCCTTACCTTTCCCAATAGTGTTTCTCGATGGATTTCTCCTTCTCTTTTTCATGGTAAAACCTACCACTCATTGTCACTCCTTGTACATTCTTACTCTCACTCTTAAGTGTTTCTCCCTTGATTCTCACCTCCTTATCTTCATCACTACTAAAGTTAGCCCAAAAGTTAAGAAAGATCTTGACTTTAAGAATGGTATCCCAAATACCTATGACTCTCACCTTCTTACATCTTCTAGGTAAGCTCTATCTTCTCATAAGTCTCTCACCTCGCTTCCCTTTCCTAGCTTCATTACTCTTCTTAACCTTGAGTCTTCTTGGTGGTGGGCCTCTTCTAGCCCCTTTTCTAGCCATCAACTTCTTGGTAAAGCATTTGTTGGTGTTGACTTATTATTGGCGGATGCTTCTTCATTATCCACCTCAACTTTCTCTTTTTTCTCTTCCTCATGGTCATTGAGGCACACAAATTGAGGCCTTAGGCTTCGCTCAACTCCCTTTACTGTGATGTTGGTCCATCCACCATTCTTAGTAAAAATTTGACCTGCCAAAGAGGTGGGCTTGTCTTTCGCTCTTTCAATGATCTCTTTGGGCTTTCCTTCCTTGGACTTCTTCTTTATGGCCACCTTTTTGGTCGACCCTTCTTGTTGTTTAAGCTTGGACTTCTCCCTTTTTTGGCTCTCTCTGCCCTGCTAGATTTGTTCTCCTCAAAAGAACTCATGACTTACTCCTCGGACAAGCCCGACCTAATCTTGTTGGTTGTTAAAGGAGACACTTGGTTATAGTTGGGTAATGGATTGCTTTTAGTGTTGGGCTCTTATGTCTCTAGATCGTGAATCTAGCCGTTATTGATCAAGTCTTGGATCTCATTACGGAGACGAGTGCAATCGTCAATCTTATGATAGGTCACTTGGTGAAATTTACACTTGATGCCTCCATTTCCTTGACAATGGATTTGGAAGCTCTCTTGGTGGCAATGGTTGCAAGTTCTCTTCGACTCTCAATCTTGCAACGATCTTACCAAATGGCTGCTTTCACCTCAACATGCTTCATGCTAAACCAAACTAGCCTAATGATATTGCCTCTGATTTCTTCTAGGGTAACTATTATTGCTTCTTTTCTACTTAGCCTTCAATTCTTCTATTTGGATGCCTGAATTATACAAGTCTTCAAAGGTTATTGATGTAGGACGTATTAGATTATAAATTAGGAATTTATAATTTTGATTTTAGGGATTTTAATAAATTAGGGATTTTGACTTCCTAAATTGGGAGTAATCCTAATTTGAGTCATTTTCCTAAATTAATAGTTTACTATTTTATTTAGAATTTAATTTTGGTATTTTCTAGTTAAACTAGGATTATGATTCTATTTCCTAATGGGATTTTATTTCCTAGTAGAACTATACTTTAAGGTCCTATAAATAGGAACCTTTACTTATGTTATTTTCAGACTTGGTTGTTATTGGTTTTTTGATCTTTTAGTAAAAAGATTGTCTCCTCCCTTAATTTCACTCTATTTCTCCCTAAATTTCTTCTATTGTTTCTCCTCTTTCCTCTGTCTATATCTCCCTCCCTTTCTTTTAACTTGAGGAACCCCGTTCCTCATCAATTGGTATCAGAGCGTGGTTTTGATCCCCTCTTATACTATTTATCATTTAATTTTTGTTCAACCTATTAACCCTAAAATCTCCCGCTACCATCAATTTACTTTGCCCTAATTTCATCTTCCATCACCCCTACCAAAAAAAAAAAAAACTGTTCATCGATGCACTGTTCACTGCGGGGGTACTGTTCACCGAAAATACTGTTCATTGGCATACTGTTCACCACAGATACTGTTTATCAGAGTTACTGTTCATCAACGGCACATAATTCACCGAATCTTATCCTATTATGATGACTAGAAGCAAGAAAAATCAAACTGAAGATCCTAACACATTTGAAACTTCAGTCCAACAACCTGGAATATTAGAAACAGTTCAGCTAATGATACAAGCCTCAGAAAATAGGACAAGGGATGCCATGGATAACAGGATTGGAGAAATATTAGCAGCTTTAAAAGCCTTACAAGCCTCCGTTCTCGCAAAACAAAATTCTAATCTGGAGTCATCTACCAAACATATGAATCAAGAGATCTTGGATGCAACTCCTAAGAACCATGAGGATGACTATGATGATCCTAGTGGAGATGATGAAGCAAGCGAGATTGATCTTGCAGATGAGCATGAATCTAACAGTCCTATTGACGTCAAGGGCGAAACAAATTTGAAGAATGATGTAGAGCCTACATGTGAAGTTGAATCCATATGTGAAGAAGAATCTCATGAAATCATTCAAGAAATTGATTTCATAGGTTGTGAGTTATATTTGGGTTCACCGAATTTTATTATTGGGTCAACGGTGACGTCTTCTATCAGGTCAACGGTCAAATCTTCCATGGGGATTATTGTTTCTCTACCAATATTGAAGGCCGCTGAAGCATCAATAATTTTTCTATTATGTGTGCTTCCAATATTGGATCGTAATGAAGCGAAGATTTTGATTTACGACTTTCCAATGATTGTGCAAGATAAGACGTGGCGTTTCCTCGTGTATTGGCAATTTCCTCCTTGACAACTCGCCAGGAGTCGAGTTCTTTCAAGCGGAGGAGAATTGATGTACGACGTATTAGATTATAAATTAGGAATTTATAATTTTGATTTTAGGGATTTTAATAAATTAGGGATTTTGACTATTATTAGGGATTTTGACTTCCTAAATTGGGAGTAATCCTAATTTGAGTCATTTTTCTAAATTAATAGTTTACTATTTTATTTAGAATTTAATTTTGGTATTTTCTAGTTAAACTAGGATTATGATTCTATTTCCTAATGGGATTTTATTTCCTAGTAGAACTATACTTTAAGGTCCTATAAATAGGAACCTTTACTTATGTTATTTTCAGACTTGGTTGTTATTGGTTTTTTGATCTTTTAGTAAAAAGATTGTCTCCTCCCTTAATTTCACTCTATTTCTCCCTAAATTTCATCTATTGTTTCTCCTCTTTCCTCTGTCTATATCTCCCTCCCTTTCTTTTAACTTGAGGAACCCCGTTCCTCATCAGTTATGATTAGAAAGCCCGCTAGTCTATTAGTGATAAAGGCATGGGCTCCATTAATCACCACACAGGCCTAGTTTTTCTCTGCGGGCCTTATGGTCATCTTAATAGCTTTGTGACACATCCAAAAATAGGATCATCTCCCAAGTATAGGAGTGTCGAAGTAATAAACTCGGCGAGACCGGGGTCGATCCACGAGAAAGGGGATTTAGCGGTACAAAATGTAAGATAAGCAAATATGATGTAAATAATTTAAATGAATAACAAGATGATATTAATAAATAAAAGTAAAGATAGTAGGCGGTACTACCGACTATTCAAATGTAAAAAAAAAAATAAAAGGCCGTAAAACCGACCATAGTAATAGGTGGTAAAACCTACCATAGCAAATGAAAGAACAATTTGATACACAATAAACAAGAATAAACAAAATACGTAAGTAAGATAAATTGACACAATAACAATGAAAGCTAAGGTTAGGGGATCTGCCCTTGATATTTCAAATAAGGATAAGTAACCCAATTATAACTCAATTGGAATCCACACATCAAGGAGGTTCCAATCGGAAGGTATGTCATTTAAGCCCATTTTGATTATATGAATTATATTTGTTTTGTTACCAATATTTATACCATTTCTTGTAAATGGGTTCAAGCATCCTATGTGCCAATCACTATATGTCTATAACAAATCAAGGTTCCTAACTAGACTTGTGTCGGTAAGGAAGAACCATACGATATCTAGAAAGGCTCCAAGCATTTGATGTGCCAAGGATTGTCTACAATGGATCAAGGCCTCTACTTTAGGAGCGGTGTCAAGATTGATTAGAGAAATAAATATAAATCATATAAAATAAATAACAAAAGATTATGATTATAAAGCACATGACAAGGGTTAGAAATTCTCTTTCTCATATCAAGGGTTTCACCCTTTCACCTTAGTAAAGGAGAATTTAGCAAGACATTATGCAAGAAAGAAAATAAATTGCAAAAAGAAAATGATTTATTAATAATGTTAAGAGAACAAACACAAGAAAGAAAACACAATAATAAGAGATCCTAGCCAAAGGCCAAGATGCCCAATGGGTCACAAGACACCTCTATTTATAGATACATTCAGGGGTAAACTTGTCAAATTGCAAAGGGACAAAAGTCAAATATATTATTGACAATTGGGATCATCATGTGGACTGACTTTGACCACCAATTTTGGCATTGAATTACTTAGAATTTTGATCACATGTCATCATGAGAGTTGTAGATATTTCTCTCAGCTTTTTAGAACATCTTGATTTATACGATTTGGATACGTATATCAAGAGATATGATCAAAATACTGAGGCATGGTCAGACTGGGCTGAAACTGCAGATGGGTTCACTTCAAGCCCATTTTTGGTCCACTAAGAGCCCAAATTTGATGATGCTTGTGAAATACAATCTTGTAGATAATTTAATCAACTTTCCAAAAAATCAAAATTTGCACCATTCTGATCTATAAATAGAAAGTCACTTTACCGAACCTACGATAAAACCAAAATTAAGAGAAAGTTAATTCCAAATATGCAAAGACTACAAATATGCTTAAATTGAGGAATTTAATGGCACTATTAATGCAATATGATGAATTAAGCTCTTATTAAGAATATATATTTAAGTGTTCATCACTTTGGCCCTCCAACGGACCAAGTATTCTTCAAAAAGTCTTGTTGGGCTTTTGGTGAGTTGTCTCTAAATCCCTCAAGGTTATCCCGAGTTAGGTATTATGGCGATAATATTCCACAAAATACTCAGATAATTCCTTCCAATCTTCTTGAACTCTTCTAGAAAGATCATGGCACCACACTACTACATCATCTTCTAGGGATAGCATGAAGTACTTAAAGATATACTCCTTCGACAAAGGAGTGGTGGCCATGATAGCTAAATACTGTCTAAGATGTGTCTTCAGATTGTCCTTTTCATTAAATTTGGGCAAGTCTGGATTACAAAACTTAGAAGGCAAATCTTGTCCTCAATGAGCAAAATGTCGTCTAGGTCTTCGAACTCTTTCAATCCCTTGTTTTTCAAGAGGGATTGGACCTTCTCCATGTCTTTAGCCAATTGCTTGACTGATTCAGGCTCATCTTGGTTGGCCAGACTTTTTCCTCTATCTCTACCTTGGCTAGTCCCGCCCTCATCACCACCATTTCCTTTGAGTGGAGGTTGGTTCATGTTGTTAGACCCATTTTGTAGAGCTTCAATGAGTTATGCCATTTGTTGTTGAAGAGCAGTGATGTCAGCTCTCATTTGAGCCATTTCAGCATTTGATGAACACTTAAATATGTATGCTTAATAAGAGCTTAATTCATCATATTGCATTAATAGCGTCATAAATTCCTCAACTTAAGTATATTCGTAGTCTTTGCATCTTTTGAATTAACTTCATCTTAATTTCAGTTTTTGTTACTAGTTCTGTAAAATAGGCATAACTTTCTATTTATAAATCAGAATGGTGCAAATATTGATCTGTTCGAAAGCTGATTAAATTATCTACAAGATTGTATTTCATCAAGTATCATAAAATTTGGGCTCTTAGTGCACCAAAAAATGGGCTTGAAGTGAACCCATTTGTAGTTTCGGCCTAGACTGATCATACCTCTATATTTTAACCATATCTCTTGATATATGTATCCAAATCGTATGAATCAAGATGTTCTAGAAAGATGAGAGAAATATCTACAACTTTCATGAAGATATATGATCAAAATTCTAAATAATTCGATGTCAAAATTGGTGATCAAAGTCAGTATATATGATGATCTAAATTGTCAACAAGATATTCTACAATTGTCCTTTTGAATTTGACAAGTTTGCCCATAAATGTATCTATAAATAGAGGTGCATTGTGACCCATTAGGACATCTTAGCTTTGGCTAGGATCTCTTATTATTGTGTTTTCTATCTTGTGTTTTGTTCTCTTAATGTTATTAATAAATCTTCTTTTTCTTGCAATTTGTTTTCTTTCTTTCATAATGTCTTGCTAAATTCTCTTTTGCTAAGGTGAAAGGGTGAAACCCTTGATATGAGAATAAAGATTTTCTAACCCTTTAATATGTGCTTAATAGTCATAATCTTTTGTTATTTAATTTATATAATTTATATTTATTTCTCTAATCAATCTTGACACCACTCATATAGTGAAGGTCTTGATTCATTGTAGACAATCCTTGGCACATCAAATGCTTGAATCATTTCTAAACGTCGTATGGTTATCCCTTACCAACACAAGTCTAGTTACAAACCTTGATCTGTTGAAGATATATAGTGATTGGCACATTGGATGCTTGAACCTATTTACAACAAGTGGTATAAATATTGGTAATGAAACAAATATAATTCATATAACTAAAATGAGCTTAAATGACATACCTTTCGATTGGAACCTCCTTAATGTGTGGATTCCAATTGAGTTATAATTGGGTTATTTATCATTATTTGATATATCAAAGCCGGATCCCTTAACCTTAGCTTTCATTATTACTGTGTCAATTCCTCTTGCTTGTATTTTAATTATTCTCATTTATTGTTTATGAATTATCCTTAACAGTTCTTTTATTTGCTATTGTAGATTTTACCTCCTATTTTCATGGATGGTTTTACTACCTTTATTTTTGTTCTACATTTGAATGGTCGGTAGTACTGCCTACCAACTTTACTTTTATTTGTTAATATTATCTTGTTATTTATTTGAATTATTTATGTCATACTTCTCATCCTTTTGTTTGTACTGCTAAATCTCTTTCCTTATGGATCGACACTGGTCTTGCCGGGTTTATTACTTCGACACTCTTATACTTGGGAGATAATCCTATTTTTGGATTTGTTAAGTTTTTGGCGCCGTTGCCGGGAAGATAAAATTTGGCGTACAAGATTGTAAGTATTTTTTTTTCTCAATTTTTTATTTTCATTCTTCTTTTATGTGTTCATCTTTTCTTTCTCTTTACATTAGTTAGTAGAACTGTTAAGAACCGCTCATCTTCTTTAGAAAACATGCTCAAACCCAACCAAGAACATTAATGGACTACATAAATCTTATAAAAACTTGTACACAATCATGCATAGTCTTCCCTCATGATGCAATATATTTCAATCATGAACCGGATTTCATTCAATTCTTACCCCACTTTCATGGCCTAGATGTTGAAAACCCATATTTACACTTGAGAGAATTTGAAAAGTTTGTAACACATTTAGTGAGCTAAATTGTAGCATAAACATCTTTAGATTAAAGCTTTTTCCTTTTCTTTAAAAGATAAAGCTAAAACATGGCCACAAAATCTTAGGTCAGGATCCATTAGCTCATGGGATGAAATGCAACAACAATTTCTGAAAAAATTCTTTCCTCTCTATAGAACAAATTCTCTCAAAAGGCAAATCACTACTTTCACTCAAAAACAATGAGACACCTTTTACCAATGTTGGGATAAGTACAAAGCATTGCTTAATACTTGTCCTCACCATGGTTTGGAAACATGGAGACTAGTTTTGATTTTCTATGAAGGCCTAACACATCAAGATAGGCAAATGGTAGAATTAATGTAATGGACAATTTCAAAATAAAGGCCTTGATGAAGCAATGGATTACCTCGAATTACTAGCAAAAAATGACCAAAATTGGAACAATATTGGCACCTATGAGGTACCGAGAACATCTAGTACAGGCATTTATAACTTTAGGGAGAATCATGATCTTCATGCTAAAATTACATCCCTAGCTAGAAAAGTCGAGGATTTAGAAATGTGGTCTATGTAAGAAATTGTTTGTCACATTTGCAATACTAATGATGATCCTACGGATGAGTGCCCAATTGTGCCTACCTTTAGGAAAAGTCTCTATGAACAAACCAATGTTTTAAATACTTTCCAAAGGTTAAATCCTAATCCTTACTCATAAAATTGTAATTTCGGATGGAAAAATCACTTGAATTTTGATTGGAGGAATAATAACAATGCACAATCTTCCCAACCTCCCTTTCAATCATTTCAAAATTTTTAAAAATCTCATGATCATACACCTTATAAGGATCTTGAAGAAACATTAGATTTATTCATTGCAAAGCAAGAGGCTTTTAATAGTCAAACTGCTTAAACTATGGCAAACTTAAATGATGCTCTTCAAAAGCTTGCATTTGCACTTAGTACTCATGAGAAAGGTGAGTTTCCATCTCAACTAGAGCCAAACCCCACAATCCATATGTGAGTAATTCAAGTGGCCAACATCTAGACAAAGATTCGGTTAGCACTCTTCGCGATGATAAGGTTGATAAAGAACATATTCTTAACCCTTATGAAAATGATGATGAATCGATCCCAAAAGGTAAAGAAGAGGTTAATAAACCTACACCTAACAAGAAAAAGATCGAATCTTCACTTATGCCTTTATTTCATCATGCAAAGTAACTTAACCAAAATTGTGAAATTAATGAATTTTTCAAGCATGATGAAAATAAGGAAACTAATAAGATTAAAACTAATATGGAAGACTATAATCAAAATGGGAATTTTTTAAGTCCTTAAGAAATCAATTTAACCAGTTCATTTGAACCAAATATGCTACTAGGGCCCATTGCTTCTAAAGAATTTTCATTACTTGATTTTGTACAGGTAAAGGAGATTAAGAGTTAGGAGCCATGTTTTAAAAAAAGGCAGGAAGAAACATCCACACTAAAGAATGCATTCTTTAAGGACAAACAAACTCAGACAATGGCAGTCTCTTCCATTGTCACAAATAAAGGAAAAAGAGAGATATCACCTCAATGGCATATTTTTTACCGAGGTAAATTACTTTCGAAGAAATTCCTCTTTTGGCCTTTTTTTATCACGATCGATCAAATTTTATCCATTTGTGTCATATTTTCATTTTATTTTTTTTCTTGATTTTTGGTACCATTTCTAGTTTGTTTTTATTTTATTTCATGTGCTTTTATTTTAGTTGTGTGTTTTGATTTTATTTCCCAGTCCAGTGGCAGGCAGATACAGTACTCCGTAACTTTTAAAGTCGGTTTTCAGCTTCCTAAAAATTGTTGCTCACCCTGCATTCATTTTCTTTTCTTCTCTCTCATTTTCTTCACATGGATACCATTCTCTCGAATCTGCACAGATGTTTTCCCTCTCTTCCTCAAAATGATTTGATTAAAATTTACAAAGCTCACGCAGAAAGACTAGGGATGTTGATGCACAAGGGTTTGGGAAAAAGCTCTTATGCCAAAAAGCAAAGAGCGAAAAGGTTACAAGTTTGTCACAAATGTGCAAGATGGACTTGTAACTAGCGTTGCCACTTCTTGGGATATTTGTCTAACAATCTAGAGGATAAGCTACAATTCATCAAGAATGGACTGAGTAGGGAGTATTTGGATAATATCCAATTGACTCTTGAGACGCATTCTTGTGGAATTGTGTAGCGTGAAATTTTGAAACTATGGACACAATTTCGAGAAAAGCAGGCACCTTACAGTCTCGAGAATCTGACTCAAAACAACCCTTTTTATCAGTTTCTAAGAAAATTGGATGGGAAGCATATCCCCAACTCATAGAAGGTGTTTAATTCGTTTCTGAACGTAAAACCAGAAAAGATGTGAGCCACAGTCACAACTACTTGTACATATACATGTGTGCTATCATTTTTGAATTTCAATACCTTACAGCTGTCATTTTGAATTTATATCTTTCGGTTGACTTGTACATTTATGTTGCTTATTTCTATAATTGTTTTTTTGAATTTCTATGCTTTATTGTCAAACTTTTTCAACTAGTAGCTGAGCTATCTATATAGATGTCATCATTAGAATACCTTTTTGCACTCCATAAATATGATATCTCTTATTCTTCACTTCACACATATAGTTAGAGAGTTGCATAGACATTGAGGGAACCTCAAAACATCGAATCCAAAAGATATGTGTATTCTGTAGATCTCGACCTGGAAAAAGTGAAGAGTTTGTAGCAATAGCAAATTATCTTGGTAGGCTATTAGCTGAAAGAAAGATTCATGTGGTTTATAGGGAGGTAGCCTCAGGTTAATGGGTTGTGTGCCAACAGCTGCACTCTTAGAAGGAAGTCAAGTTTTATGTGTTATTCTTAAAGCTTTGGCTGTAGAAAGCATCATTGGAAAAATAGTTTTGCAAGGAGTTACAGGTCTCCTCTATACATGGATGCATGGTATATATGCTTATCAATTCAGATGCCTTTATTGCTTTACCAGGTGGTTTTGGTACTCTCGAAGGAATTTTTCAAATTGTCTCTTAAGCCCAACTTAATCTCCATAAAAAACCCATAGGTTTGTTGAATGTTAAAAATTTCTTTGATCTTTTGCTACGTTTTGTTAATACAGCTGTAGAACAGAATTTTATCCCTCATTCGGTGCAATAGAGCCTTGTTTCTACCACTACTGCTAGTGAATTACTTGACAAATTACAAGCAGTCGAGTATGAACTTGACCTAGCTATAACTCAAATTAATTGGCTATGGGGACAAAACAAAAAGTGCAAATTGGATCTGAATCTCCGTTTGTAATTTTTCTTATCTTTTATTTTATTTTTAGCATTTATTTTACGTGTCTTTCAGTTCGTCTCTTTTGAATAATTGAAGCTTTAGGGAATGTCTCCTATACTTTATCTCTCTACATTTAAACATTAAGGATAATGTTTCATTTGGTTAGCGGGGAAGGATAGTAGACATAACTGTGTTTTATATTTTTTTCTTGCAAAAAAAAAGGGAGTTAGTAATTAGATTCAGAGTGCGGTGTAAAGAGTTCAAATCCTCTTGAGATGCATTATGGGTCACGAATGGCAGAGTAAAGAGGGTCATTTTGAACTCTTAAAACCCATTCTAACCAATTTAGTTTTGATTTTTGAATTTTATAACGACGATGTCTTATTCACTTCACTTTGAATTATTCAAATCTATGAACTCTCACAACCTTATCATTTAATAAAACTGTTTGCTCATGTACTCATTAAGCAAGTATTCATGAACCTTTCTTCACACACACACATACTTTGATGCATGATTGTGAGTTGCAAAATGAAATGTTAAAACATTTGAGTTCTTTTCTTTTGTTTAGGATAACAACAAAAGGAAGGGGAAAGTAAAAAAAAAAAAAGGAGAAAAAATGAAAGTAAAAAAAAATAATTGTGGATAAGTTTGGTCTCGTAGTCTTCTTAATTCGAGTAATTAAGCCCGACGGGTGGCTTAACACCTAATACCCTAAGACTAGCTGGTTTGGGAGTTATTGGCTCAAAGCTCGTTATATGGATTAAGGAGAAAGTTTCATGGGATTGAACATTGCACTATCCACAAGTTTTTAAGGAAAAAGAAAGCATCGGCAACCCGAGTCGTTAGGCTCATAGCGGTGTCTTAACACCTAATGCTCTAAGGCCAACTGGTCTGTGAGTCATTAGCCTAAGGCTCGCCACATGGGTTAAAGATGTATTGTTTCAAAATATATATATAAATAATAATGAATGAATGCTCCCTGCCTAAAGATGTTAGCCTTAACAAATATTAAAAGAAGGTTTGTTAATATCTTGACTGAAGGGTACATGAGTCTTTTAAAAAAAAAAGAGAAAAAAATCAGTTGAGAGTTTGTTTATTTGGATAGAATCAATGAGAGTGCAATAATGACCACCTTGGATGTAAAATTCTATAAATCACTTCTAAATAATAACGTTTTAATTGTTAGGGACTAGCAATAAGTTGGTTGGGCGTGTGATGAACACTTAAGTATGTATGCTTAATAAGAGCTTAATTCATCATATTGCATTAATAGTGCCATTAAATTCCTCAACTTAAACATATTTGTAGTCTTTACATCTTTTGAATTAAATTCATCTTAATTTCAGCTTTTATTACAGGTTCAATAAAATGGCATAACTTTCTATTTATAGATCAGAATAGTGCAAATCTTGATTTGTTGGAAAGCTGATTAAATTATCTATAAGATCGTGTTCCACAATCAACATTAAATTCGAGCTCTTAGGGCACCAAAAATGGGCTTGAAGTGAACCAATCTATAATTTCGACCTAGTCTGACCATGCCTCCGTATTTTGACCATATCTCTTGATATATATATCTAAATCATATGAATTAAGATATTCTAGAAAGTTGAGAGAAATATCTACAACTTTCATGTAGACATGTGATCAAAATTCTGAATAATTTGATGCCGAAATCGGTGGTCAAAGTCAGTGCACATGATGATTCAAGTTATCCACAAGATATTCTACAATTGTCCCTTTGTAATTTGACAAGTTTGCCCCCAAATGTATCTATAAATAGAGGTGCATTGTGACCTATTATGGCACTTAGCTTTGGCTAGGATCTCTTATCATTGTGTTTTCTCTCTTGTGTTTTGTTCCCTTAATGTTATTAATAAATCTTCTTTTTCTTGCAATTTGTTTTCTTTCTTTCATAATCTCTTGCTAAATTCTCTTTTGCTAAGGTGAAAGGATAAAACCTTTGATATGAGAATAATGATTTTTTAACCCTTTGATATGTGCTTAATAATCATAATCTTTTGTTATTTATTTTATATGATTTATATATATTTCCCTAATCAATCTTGACACCACTCGTAAAGTGGAAGACTTGATCCATTGTGGACAATCCTTGGTATATCAAATGCTTGGATCCTTTCTAGTTATCGTATGGTTCTCCCTTACCAACACAAGTCTAGTTATGAACCTTGATTTGTTGTAGACATATAGTGATTAACACATTGGATGCTTGAACCCATTTACAACAAGTGGTATAAATATTGGTAATGAAACAAATATAATTCATATAACTAAAATAGGCTTAAATGACATACCTTTCGATGGGAACCTCCTTAATGTGTGGATTCCAATTGAGTTATAATTGGGTTATTTATCCTTATTTGATATATCAACGACGGATCCACTAACCTTAGCTTTCATTATTATTGTGTTAATTCTTCTTACTTGTATTTTAATTATTCTCATTTATTGTTTATGAACTTGTTCTTTTATTTGCTATGGTAGGTTTTACCATCTATCTCCATGGATGGTTTCATTACCTTTATTTTTGTTCTACATTTGAATGGTCGATAGTAGTATCGCCTACCAAATTTACTTTTATTTGTTAATATTATCTTGTTATTTATTTGAATTATTTACATCATATTTCTCATCCTTTAGTTTGTACTGCTAAATCCCCTTCCTCGTGGATCGACCCCAGTCTTGCCAGGTTTATTACTTCGACACTCCTTTACTTAGGAGATAATCCTATTTTTGGATTTGTCAACATTGTTGTTGAGATGGCTACACATTGTTGTTGCTGGGTGTAGCCATCTCAACAATTGGTTCTTCTTGTCTTATCAAACGACCACCTCGTCTAACCCAAACTATAATGGTTACAAAACAAAGGTGTTAATGTCGTGCATGCATGCATGTATATATGATATCATGCATGCTCATACAAGGGTATAGACACGCTTTTAGCCTTCCAACCTTATTTCTCTCACAGACGTGAGGTCAAATCTCTTTTCTTAGGATTTTTGGCCTCATTCACAAGTCATTATTATGAGATGTGGGAATGCAAAGATTCTCTCTCATAATTCTATCATTCAAATTGATGTTGGATTCTCTATGATTATCATAACATGGCTCTCAATGTCATGATAACCTTAACTTATGGCACATGCCCTTATTTTGTTCTTATCGGTGACTTGACATGTGGCATTCGTTCATGGTTCCATGAGGTTTGAGTTAATGTTATTCTAATCATGGAGAATTTATATCTATAGAGATGCATTTCAATATGGGTTTTGGATATTCATCATAATTGGAAGTTACTAGATTCATCTACATGTGCTTGAGTCTCAAGGGTCCAATAGTCTTGGCTCCTTCGAGCGAGAGATGCCCTCTTAGGCCGGTCTCTTTTTATACCAAATTAATGGTACGTGCTCATTGGTGGTGACACTAACATAAGTCATCTAAGGGCCAAATGAAGCCAATGACTTCCCATGCCAATGCCACACGGCTAATTTAGATAGTTCATGCTCATTGTATGCAAAGTGTAGTGATACAAGGACTCAAAATATCAATATGAGGTATTAGAATTTGGTATCCCAATCCGAACTCAACCTCTTTTATCTGCAGTAGAGTTGCTACTACAAGTGATCTTTCACCCCACTAAAGCGTTTACGATCACAACACCATGTCAAAGGCTCTTTCGAAACTTAAGGGAACATAAACGAACCATGGGCACATTTGGAGAAATTGAGTCGCCTCCCAATTATTCAATTGGCAATGAATGGAGGCAATATGATCTCTTACTTTAGAACTTAAACTACCCTCATCCCTTCAGAGATGGGTTCAAGAAGTTAGGTACAAGCATTCGCCTCGCCAAGATCAAAAATCTGGCCTCCACTGGGGTGTACCAAATAGGAATAACTCATGCTGCTATCACTACAAGAAAAATGACCATATTTGGTGGTCTTTGACCGTCAAATATGTATATATTTGGCGATCTTAAAAGCGTCACCAATGGCACCGCCAAATATAGTCAAATTAATTATATTTGGTGGTCGGTCAAAGTGTCAAATATGCATCTGACCATACTTGGCGGTTTTTGACCGCCAAGTATAATAGGCTTAAAAATTAAAAAAATATACTTGGCGGTTTTTGACCGCCAAGTATAATAGTTTCAAAAATTAAAAAAATATATACTTGGCAGTTTTTAACCGCCAAGTATTTAAATAAATTAATATATATATAATCCAAAGCTGGTGATGCAATAAACTATTATACACCAAAATATTATATAGAAAAATGATATAAAAGCATCAACTATGCTGAGTAATCTAAAAACTTGAGCATTTACAGTTGATTACTTGCAACAACACTCAGCACAAGTACAACAGGGCTTCTGTTAATATTTCAAGATATCAAAATCGATATCAAAAACTTGAAATAGAACCTCAATTGCATTTATCCTCTTTCGGACCACATAAACAAATTGTCCAACAGTCAGATAAGTTGGAACCAGATATCTGCATCCATCATTGCATGAGAACACAGAATAATATTATCATAGTGAATCTGTAGAAAACCAACATTCATCTAATAGTCGCTAGAATCTAAAATGTAGAAACTATAATTTCAAATAGAATCTAAACTGCAGAAACTATCATTTCAAATCTAACTTTTGAGCATTTTTTTTTCTGACAGTGAAATGGTGACATTGGATCAGATAGCCCATCACCATTATGTCTATTGAACACTGGGTCAATGCCTATAAGCAGAAACACTGCCTTTCAAAATGGCATCCACTTGAACAACTTTTCATTATCGTGAGAAATTGTTCAAAATATCAAAATTTGGCTGGTGTTGTAGATGTGTAGCAGTTTAACCACTCCCACAAAGATTTAATTGTGACTGACAGAAACATCTCCCAACCTTTGAGAACAAATGCACAATGGCCACATACAAAAGTACACTTGGCTTGAAATGTCTAACACTGGATATCTAAACTAGTAATGTTTCTAATTTTAAAACACATTCTACCAGAAACCAAATAAAGTAGAAAAACAACTCAAAACCAAATAAACTAAACAAAACTAAGTCAGGATATACACTTCACAAAACAAAAAAGGTTGAAAAGGCCAATTAGAAAACATTTGAAGTGTGACATTTACATGAAATTTCTGACATGAAGTTCGTGAACTTTTTATATGCTGATTCCAAGATCTCTACAATATATGAAATCTAGTATTCTACATCTCTAAAAGAGCAGAATAATTGCATAAAATTTAAGCATTTGACATGTGAAATAAGAAATGATAATCATATTCTTATATAAGTTGGACTTAAAAGGGTAAAGGTCAAATTGCATACTTGAGATGCATTCAGCTCTGGAAGACCAGGTGCACCAAAACGACGGGGAAGTGTATTACGAACCATCTGAACTTCAACTTCATGGCCCAACAAGTGGTGGTAAATATACCTGCAGATAAGTTAGCAATCACACTAACTCAAAATCATAAAAATGCAACTGCAAAACAGCTTTGCCATCTATTAGATAATTGAAAATCAAGATGCGCCAGAAAAGCCTAATTTCATCTCACTTAACCCAGAATATGTGGCAGAGAATCTAAGATAGACAATGATAGGACGATTACATATTTAATTTTTTTAAAAAAAAATTACTTAAAAAATGGTATTGAGTTAGTATAAATATTAATGTATTGTAACGTTAGAAAACTAACATTAACAGGTACTCCATATTTTAATTATTCGGTACACTAATGATATCACTACCTTATCATTAACCCAGCTTCCAACATGGACAGGAAAGCAAGCAACTTCTACAACAACTATGAAATCATTATAGATGATAATTGGGTCGTCCTACTCATGTGGCACCGGCAAGGGAGTTAACAGAAACTAGTAAAACCTAAGACATGTCACATGATGCTTTTATGAGTCACACAAGTCCAACAAACTTTATTTAATTCACAAATTAGGCTTTCAGAATATAGGAAAGTTGAGCTCAAATTTGACCATATTCATCAATGGGAGCATCATAGTCATAGCTTGTTGTAATGAAATGGGCACCAGTTCTTCCAAAGTTGGTTCCTCCATGATACTGCAAAATAAAATGTGCACATATTGTAGCAAGTCTGGAAAGTTATTGCAACAAGTAATGTTCCTTCAGATGGTCGAATGGTAATAAAAAGATCAAAGAGAAAAAGAGAAAGTTTTATTCTGAACTTGCCAATACAACCTGAACTTTTATTTGATGCAAAGTTCACATATCTAATACTATCTTCATTGTGCTTTCTGGGGAATCAAGAAAAGTATAAAAGGGGGTTTTCTCTTTAACATATCTTGATTCTTGAACAACTGAAGAATTTGTGAGCAATACATGGAATTATATTTTGTTTTCTACCAGAAAAGTAATAAAATTTTATAGTTCCATTTATTGTTACAGTCTATAGTGTAAAAATGGGCATGAAATTGAGAGCCTCCCTTTTGTATGAATCGAGCTACTGCGAATGCTAAATCTTCTACTGGCCGTCGATTGATAAGGCCACCTAACTCTGTGAACCTACAAAATTTACATGCAGCAAGTAAATTCATTTTATTAGTGAACATTGTAGAGAGTAATGGTAGCTAGGAAATTTACCAGCCAGTCCAAGCCTCAGTCCATATTTTGGGTTTAAAAGGTTTGTTTTGGGGAGAACTGGTCACAATAAAAACCATTGCATGTGTTTATCTGTCAGCAGGGTAAAGAGAGATGAATTAAATTTTCTCTTGCATCAAAATATTGGATTCTCATCTGACATTATATTTTCTGCTAATATTCTCTTTTACAGATTCTTGGACAATTCAACAAGTTATAGATAACATATTTGTCAATCTGCACAAAATGATGATAAACAAAATATTTATAGCTGAAAAAGTGATTTGCTTACCACAGGATCTGGGGCATCTTCTTCCTTACACGTAAGCCATGGGACCCCAGTGTTCAATCCAACAACCATCTTTGCTGCCCATTTCATGTATGCCTCACTAGCCTTTCCAAATATGATTCTTTCAGGCTCATACTCATTCTGAATCTGCACAAATATGATACGAAACAATCAGAAGCAAATTGGAAAAATGTCAGTATATATGAAAATTTAATGTACTTTAGCATATTATATCCTTGAGAGCCTTAAAATTGTTGATTAGATAATTAGAACACATACTTGTGAAAGAATGATGGGACAAATAAACACATGGCTTTAAGTCTATAGCCTCACTTATAGAATAAAAAGGAACATGAATAGTATCAGCAGTTTAATTTCTCTGTTGGTTTAGCAGCTGAGTTAGCATTTTCAGTCATGGTCACATCCTGATTGGCTGATGGCTCCTCCCATTTTTCTTGTCTACCAGCTTCATCAGCAGCCTTTTTCAGCAGCTTCTTGCCTTGCTCTCTCCTCTTCCATAGAAACTATAAGGGTAAGAGCCAGCTCAGGATCTATATTGGGATCTACACCAAATTCAAAGTCAGAAACTCCACCGGCTGCAGTTGCTGCTGCTGCAGCGAAGCCACTTTCTCCTTCTCCATCAGCATTAAATATAGGTGTGCTGCCAGAGGAATAGAAAATCACATTACTTCAAATATAAGCTAATAGGAGTTGAGCAATATGATAAGTTTCACCTGACTTTTCAAACAGCAACATGTACTACTCAACCTAAAGATCACCTTTATCAAAGGCTTACTTTTTCAACAACTGTTCTTACAAGAATCTCTTTCATGAAAAGCAATTTTCCCCTGTCATCAGTCAAAAATGACTGATATTGATCTTAACATGTAATCCTGCTCCATACTTGTTTATTTGCCATTTTGACATACACTCTAACTTAAATCTCTTGTTAAATTTGCAATACATATACCATTTCTAGATTTACAGCTGTAATTGATGCTACATGCAAAAGCCAAAGGGAAAAAGATTCACACCTGATGAGTACATCAGAAAGAGCATTTGGACTAGGAGGAATATGAACTATATGACTGTTTTCACTGTTATTTACAGAAGCAAGAAGGGCCTCCAACTTCTCCGGCTTCCCGTCATCATCTTCACCAAAATCCACAATGTCAAGAGCCACACTGTTCTTTTTTAGTTTCTTCCCTATCATCTCCATCACCTTCTTATCATGGTTGATAGGACTACATTCGTATAGCACAAAAGAATAGCAGATGTCAACACAAATGAACAAGTAAGTCAAACAGACAACAACAAATACCTTCCAGCAAAAACTATGATTCTTTGGCGTTGGTTTTTGTTTTGTTGATGCTTGAGAGATAACTGAGCAACCTAGATCCCAGCTACTAGGTTTGTCTCACACCCCATTTCAAGCTCTAAAGAGAGAGAGAGTTTAACCTAAAACAACTAAGAAAAAAATAACAGAATGCTTATCATGTTGCATTCACTAATGTGCGTGTTAAGCATAAACCTAATCAAACTATACTGTCAAGGTCAAGAATTCAGAAAGAGTTAAAAATTGTCTAAGCAAATAATCAAATGGATCTCTTTCTTCAACGTTGAACAAAAGAAAAAGCCCAGAATTTGCACCAGACACCAACCCATGTTCGCATAGGTTATAGTAATAAATTTCTTAAAGACAGATAACAACATAGTCTTTAAACTTCAAAGAGCAAACCAAGAAAACCAACAAATGGAAGCCAACATCAGTGCTCATTTTTGACTTAGTTATGAAACAATTTTTCTCACTCGCCAAAAGATTTAAAATAAACAATCAAAAAGATTGAAGATGCCCATGGATAAGATAAATTGTGTGCAAACCTCTCACCAATCTAACACTCAAAGCGACTAACCCACCATAGACAATCACCAATAATCACTCCAAACAAACAAGTCCAAGCTCTCCATAACTACTTCAACAACTTTTCAACTTAATACACAAATCACTATCCCACCACAACCATCTAAACAACAAGAGCCAAAGAATTTCTCTGATTTCCATGATTATCAACTACCAATCAACACTAAAACCCAGTTGAAAACAAATCAAGAGAAGCACAAACACATATACAAAAAAAAAATCATCAAATTTGAAAGCATACCGTGCATGCAAGCCAATATTTTCCCAAGATCAGTCGTAGGAGTAGTCAACACACGAACCCCTTTTCCCGCCATCGTCAATATTCCGACAATGTTCTCCAAATTTGACCATTCAACATCACAAAACCCAAATAATTATACCAAAAATAAAAAAAACCCTAATCGGAAACCCAGAATTAGAAAAGAAGTTACTTGTGTTTTGGCTTGAGAGACTTAAAAAACTTTTGTCATCCCAAACCAAGAACAAAACTCTCACAACTTCTTCTGATTTGTACTTGAGCAGCTCACCAAGCGTCAAGTCATCACCACGTGGCAGATCTCGCGTCTTTTCTCTGATAAGCTTAATCTTATGAAACACAGACCAGCCAACGATGTAAACCAAATGGTGAGCCTCTGCTATCGCATGACAAATATCCCAGCACGTGCCTGGCTTATACACCTTCCCCTTATCCAGTTGAATCTCAGGCAAACATCCAGGAGTCACATGAGCGTCTTGGCATAGCGTCACATGATGTCCCTTTCTCAAAGGAAAATATGTGTGCAGAACGCCTCGCTGCTCCAGATCACCAGCGATGTCGTGGTGGTACAGAGGATTATCCTTGCAAGGCGTGAATTTCAGTTCGAGTTTTATGGCCGTGTTGGGCTTGGGCGGCTTACCGTTCGAGTCGATGAGTGTGAACCAGTCAGAGATTAAGTCGCCGGTCGTAATCTTCTGAGCTGAGATTTTAGCAGTGCCTATGAGTTACCTCAAGAACTCGATCTCGGTACCCGATCCGAACTTCAAGCCACAATATGGGAGGAGAAAAGAAAGGAGGGAGTGGAATGTTTGGGGGAGAGAGAGGTCGTGAAAGGGTGGAGGCGTGAAAGAGTGAAGAGAAGAGAAAATGATTTTAGGGTAAAAGAGTTTTAGGTTTATGGCAAACGGGTTTGATGAGGTGTAAAACATGTGTATGATTAAAATTTTATTACTCACTAAAAATGTGATACAGGAGATATTTTAAATATATATATATATATATATATGCTTTAGCTTTTTTTATTTTTATAAATATAAATTGTTTTTATTTAATTTTTAAAATAAATTATAATAATTTTTGCTTAAATGCAAATGTTATATTATTTCAAAATAAGATTTTATTCAAGATTTTTAATTTCTTAATTTTTATCAAAAAAATTAAACAATTTGATTTTAATCACTTTGAAAGTATAAAATAATTTATTTATTTCATACAATTTTCATGTTTAAAAATTTACTTCTCATTAATTTGATTTTAAAAATTTATTATTTAATTTATACAAAAATATTATCTTTTATTTAAATATTTTAAAAAATTATTTTTAATTAAATATTAAAACATAAAATTGTATTATTTAATTATTATTTTGAGATTTTTTTTTACTTCTTTATTTATTGAAATTTAAAATATTATATTCATAATGCTTGAAAGAGAAGATGAAAAATGTGAAAAGGAAATTGGGAAGATTACATATTCACATACTTGTCATATTTTTATAAAAATATGATAAATATTTGATTGAATAAAGACAAAAGTGACAAATAAGATGAATAGGCAGGTTTGACTTTCAGACCAATGTTATATTTCTCACTTTTTTAAAAAAATGTCAAATAAAAAAATTATAAAGTGACAAATATGTAAAAAATTCTTGTAGTGTATACAGTCCACTTATATTGTTAATTTTATGCACACATTTCAAGTTTTATCTTTATTAATCATGTAAGGTAATATTCAATCAACGATAGTTGTACATTCATACAAAGAAAGAGGGAGGAGAATTGAATTACATTTCTTTTCAAACATGGGGGATATGGGAGAGGATTACATTGCTCTTTGACAAAACAATAAATTTTATAAAATATTCTATACATTCATCCACGATAAATCATATACTCGAATATTAAATATAAACAATCAATTCGAGACTCAATTGATAATGAATTTCTCACCACTATATGTAAGTCTATTCAACGTCTATCAAGTATCTACAAGTATATTCATACATACAAAACCATAATCTAAAATCATGGTACTTCGACCTAGATTTGACAATTATATCATGGCATTCTAGCCTATTGCTATTCTAGCATAATTCAATTGATAATAGAAATTAAAAATAGCAATTCTAGCCTAGGCATTACATTTCTAGCCCAATTATAGCAATTGTAGTAAATCATGACATATTCTAGGCTAATTATAGCAATCGTAGTAAATCATGACATATTCTAGCCTAATTATAGCAATCGTGACAAAACATGGCAATTCTTGCCTAATCTATGCTAATTTCTAGCATACTGCAAAGCAATTATAAGTCTTTCTAGCATGATTCTAGACAAGTGCTTCTAAGATGATTCTAAGCATTCACAAAGAAAATAAAACTCCTAATCATGATTCTAATAAAAGAGAAAAAACGGATTTACCTTGACACGCTTATCCACCTTGCAAAATAAATAAAGGATTAAACAATTGTGTAAAATCCTAAACATGCTTTTAAGCATTAAAATAAATCTTAAACATGCTTTTTCTAAGCATAAATAAACCTAGACATGCTTATTCTAAAGCAAGAAAAGTAAAAAAGAAATAAAGAGATGGAAGACAGAACTGCTCCCAGGACGTAATTTTTTCAGGTTTAAAGCAATCTAAAATGCTCAAAAACTTTAAACTAGAAAAGACTTCTTGAATTCTCATGTGTGTCTTCAAGAGGAGAAGAGATGAATTTGATGTGTCTAAGTGAAGAGGAGGGAGGGTTTATATAGTTGAGGTTGAGCTGAAAAAAGAAAGGAGAAAAACAAAAATGGAAGGTTTCTAACGAAATTTTCCAAGAATACTTGAAGAACAGCCGGTCGGCTATGTGAGGACCGTTGGCTGATAGTCGAACAGTAGGCTGGCTATGGGTGGATAGCCGACCGATGGTAGGACAGCCGAGCCGACTATCCTACAATAGCCAGCAAGTTGTGGCCCATAAATCCCTCGTGTTTTGCATTTTTTTAATGCAGTCTTTTATAACCTTTGTCTGTTCGATCGCATGTAACTTTACAAATTCAACTTCGATTTGTGATCCATAAATTTCTATAAAAACTAGACATTCGTAGCTTTGCAACAGTAGATAACTTGTTGGCGAATTCATCCTAGATTAGTTTCTGTGATTTTTTGAGTTTATGTGTCAGTTTTTGATACTCTTGGCTGGTTTATTCTCACCTTTCTTCCTTTTGCTTCCAAGGGCATTTCGATCATTTTTATTGCTCGACATTCATCCTCACGTCATCATTGAGCCTCAAAAATTCAGTGTCTACACACTGTCTCTTACTGTTGATACCAAAAGTCGGTCGACCTCCAACTCATTAACAAAATTTATATTTGTTGTGAAAAATCTAACTGAACAAGAGGGCGATGAGGGAAAATGTGGAGAAGGATGGTGAAAGTGAGGGGTTTCAGGCCATGTGTTTATCAATAAAGGCCACTATATTTTTATCAACCGAGGCTCTGGTGGTGTAAATGATCTGTAGACAAAGAGAAAACAATGGGTCAGAGGCGCCGGTGGTATGTTCGGCAATAATCCTCTAATGCTTAATTCAAACATTGAATATGGAGTGAAATATCTGGTCGACCAGGGAGAGATGAGGTATAGAGAGAGAGTTTGAGGTTGGAGAGTTTTTTGGAGTTAAAGATTGTTCCAAATCCTTGATTTGAAGTAAAAGAGCCTATTTATAGGAGTAACTCTTGTACAGGTGTTGCCATGCATGGTGTAGGAGTGGCACCTTATTGCATGCAAAGGAGTTGGTGATGGCACCTAGCTAGAACCTATGGAGACACTTGGGGAACAAAAATGTTTCTTTACGAGACACTTCGAAGCTTGTAAAGGAGTTAGTAAGACACTTGGACGAGATGCATCTTGATTGGAGAACACCTGGTGAGAAGCTTTAGCCTTTATTATTTTATTAATTTGTGCCACGCAACACCTTTTATGGTGAAAATGATATTCGTATCGTTCGTCGACCAAGTTGGGCATTCGTTATAGAATTATCTGGTCAACCAAAAGGTCTTAATGCTGGGAGTGAGGGTAAAGTCTTCATCAACCAAATTAAGGATGAAGAATCCATTATTCTAGAAATCAAGATGGCACTTAGGATAGAAAATACATAAATTCTTTTGAAATAAAGAAAATCGTTACTTCTTGATGATGTGACTTCAAATATTAATCTTATTAGTTGTCTTAATTTTTCATCTAACACTTACCAACAACCACAATTCTCAAACCAAAAAATTACCATCCTCTGCCATAAGGAGTACACCTACTTAGCATAGACCCATTCTAAGATTTCACCTCGACTACGTATCGAAAATCCTGCTGAAAGCTTATGGTACAACCCCCATGTTTGCCTTTTCAAAAAGTTTCTCAGCTACTGACATATCTTCCACCACACACCCTATATCAAGGCCAAACCAATGCCCATGTGTAAACTTGTGGATCCGCTAGTAGTAACACATCCTCTTTCATGACAACTAGAGTTGGTCAAGTGCAATGTTAGATTTGTTGTTATGAAACTTCCACTGAGAATATATAGAGGTGAAGCTAAGCTTATTGAAGTTAAAGGTCCCAAGGATTGATTCTCTGAATAGGCCAAGGAGCAGACCTAGAATTTTGGTTTTGTGGGGTCCAAAATATAAAACTAAGTTATAAGGTCAAATATGAGAAAATATTTTAATAGATTAATTTGTAAGGTTACAAACACTGATCTCCCTGCACCTACAACTTTAGGTACTCTTCCATATTGATTTTCTTTGTTTTGCGTTTAATTCATAGAATACTATAGTAAACGTTGATAATATTCTCTCTTAATCCTTCGCACACTTTATGTACCTCCAAACTTTAATGAATTTATGTATCATTAATTGTATCAATAGAAAGTAATTTGAATTCATCATATTAATGTACTTGTAATTTTCTAGACACTTGTACAATATTTTTTGGTCAAAAAAATAAATTATTATTCTGCTCATCTGTAAACATTGAATAGAGATCGATATATGCCTTGAAGAATTGGGTGAGCAATTCTTTGGTTACGCAATGGAATCCACCCAATCATGGCACAGATCAATGGGTTGGGCTCAGTCTTACACTAAATTTTTTATGTTTGAACTAGGGGTGGGAATTTGGGACACGACACACGAACACGATATGAGTACGACACGAACACGATACACGATTAATAGATAGGTCAGATTCATGTTAAAGGTGTTCAACACGTCAACCCATTTAATGATATGAATAGTTAAACATATTTTTTCTATCCTTAATATGTAAGCTCATTTAATGATATAAATTGTTACATACTTACAACATATATATTATAAAATTGAAATTTTTATATTATAAAATAAATTAATTTATAAAATAATAAATGATGATGATTTTAATAATATTTCATACTAACAATGGTTTATATTCTAAAAAAATTTTAATTGACATAAATATATAGAATATAATATATTATGCATAACTAGGTTAAATAATTAAGTAAATTATGTGAATTAAATATGACATGATTACAACACGTGGATAACACGTTTAATAACAATGTCGGATCCGCATTTCATGTCTTAACACGAATAATTAAATGGGTCAATACGCATGACACAAATTTCCACCCTTAGTTTGAACTGCCAATATCTTATTGAACTTAAACCATATATTCCAAAACAATAAGCTAGGAGAATATTAATGCCAAAACTTTTCTAGTTTTGCATTATCCCTTGTTGTCTGTTTAAGAATGGACGTTAAATTACTAGGAGATTCTGGTGTCCTTCTTCGACAAGTTGATTCTCTATCTCCTTTTTTTAAATGTTGGCAAAGAATCCAATAGAGGAGAAAACTCTTCTTTTAATGATTGAGAGAGACAATTTGTAGCTGTGTGGGGCTTCAATAACGTATTAAAAAAAGATCTGTCACATTTTGTCGTTTTAAATTGATGTCGGCATGGACGATGTAAGCTAAGATTGGTGACAAATTATCTTCATATAATTAATTGGCTGTTGAAGACCACAACAAATAAAATATAAAGACTTGTGTTTAATTTATGCATAGAATATTTTATTAGTAATTAATTAATTTGAAATTTCGTTGAACAATTACCATTTTGATGAATAACCATTTGATTGGTGGGAATGACTCTTAGTTATGGGTGAGACCAATTCGTTGATTACATAAGTTGATTAAGAAACAAACATATTTTAGGTCAAAATTTAACAATTGAATGGGGCTATTGGCACTTAAAAAATTTACTCTCAACATCCTTATTTTAAGTGCACCTCACTATTATAATTTTTAAAATTATATTTTTACTCCACTTATTTTCCTAATTTTAATAGAGTTGAACTTATTGAATGAAAGATACAACAATAAATAAATAAATATTCAATTAATATGAGTATAATTGTTGATGACTGTTGTAACTTGTAATCAAACTTTTAAAAAAGATTATTGATCCTTATGTTAATAAAAATAAGGGTTGATCTATCGAATTTTATTAGTTAATTGATGTAGTTTTGAAATGATAAAGAATAACCTTCTAACAATTTAAGTTGTAAAATTTTAGGAAATGGTATACTTCGAATAATTTGTGCATAGAGAAATATTTGGATGTAGAAATATTCTTTTCTCAATCATTTCTTGACCATAAATTTTCAAATATTGATCAGTAATCATTAGAATGGTCTTCTAATCTTGAAAATTCAAATTACTTCTTGAGTCGTATCCAAAAACTAATTTATAGTCTTGAAATCTTGAGTTGCTTCAATTGTCTTAAGCTTGAGAAGAATTATATTTGTTCCATGATATAATCTTTCTTCTAAGCCTCTTCTAGAGAATCAATGAATCTTGCTCATAGATGTAAGATGTTGAATCTTCATATTTCACATAAATGATGTAGAGAAAAATCATAAAATTTGTTTTATCTCGCCCTAATACCTAAGTCTCTCTCTTGATTGCATTCAATAAGTAATGCTTATAGATGTGTAATAACACTTGATGTCCACGAAAGTTCTCTCCTTATGCCTTCCTTGAGTGTCAAATTGTAGAATTGTCAAATTTGCATCTTCGAGATGTTTGTGTATAATAACAAATAATAACAAGATATAAGTACACAAACTATTCTTATTTTTTGATGTGAAAGATCCACAATCAATGACAATTACCACAAAGCATTCTCATAATAACAGTTAAGTAAAATAAAACACATAAATAATTGTATGCTTACAAAGCTTTAATTCATAGTGTTGATAATGTGTTGTGGAAATGAATCAATAATTGAAGTAACAAGTTTAATCATGCATATAAATAAAGCAAGCGGCGGAGCAAAATAGAAGGGAAGCTCTTTCATTTGTTTGTCAGATTCTTTCGCGAAAATTTACATCAGAGGAGGGGTTCAATTTATGGGCACAATTGCCGCTAGGCCCTCCAATAACATTGGAACATCAAGAATATTCATGTGTCTTGAACAGAATAATTGACATACCACATGAAGAGGCATGTGGATTTTGTTTGGCAAATTATGATGGCTACTTGGATAAATTGGTGGAACACCACCTTGTATACACATTGTAGATATCTATTTGTAAGACTAAATGGAGAATAAATTGATTTTGTAGTAGGGCATTTTGAAAAAAAGAAATTAAATAGTCAATTTTTTAAAAACCTTTAAAGTGCTAAAAATATAATCTATTTTATAAAAAATAATCACAATTTTTTCTATTAAAAGTTTTCAAAATTCGATAACTTGAAATATTCATATCCTTAAAAAAAAATTCATGCTTAAAAAATATTTCATACTTTTAACTAGTAGTAGATCATATTTTACTTTAAAATATGTTAATTTTATATTACTATTAATTGGATTTTAGCGAGTTCAGATAATTTCAATAGTATAAAATTTCATACTAAAGAATTAGTACTTTTGACAGACTATAAATAAATTCAGATATTTTGGATTTAAATTATAATCAATAATTAAAAATATGAAAAAATTTATACTAATTGCTTGTAATAACAATTGTAATTTTTTAAATTTGGTATAATATCTTTTCATATAAAATTTAACTTAAATTAACACAAAAAATTCTAATTATTCATTTCATTTATTAGAAAAAAAATAGTGATAGCTTAAGAATTACGCATATTTTAGTACCTCTTTTCTTGGCATATTATTTTATTTTCAAGTCAAACTTGTTCTTTTATGTTTATTTTATTTTATTTTATTTTTAGTTTTTATAGTTCTAGAAAGCAAATGAAAGTAACTGGAGTGAATTTGGAGCAAAAATGTTCAAATTTCATCTCTGCCGAATAGCCAACTTCTTGCAATTAACTGTATTGATCCATAATGAACCAAATTTTTTGCCATTAACCATTAGAAAGCTTTGAATTTCTAGGTCTTTTAGAATTTTACGATTCATGAATCAGAGTTGTGTACTGAAAGTTATGGGCAAAAGAGTGAAATAGCATAGAGCTGAAAATACTGAAAAGTTGAAATAAAGCTCCAAATCAGAAAGTATGGCGAGCCCTCACAGGTGCAATGGCGAGCCCTCACAGCGCCAAATATAGAGATTTTGCATTCCTTTTCCTTATAGAATTTGGACTCGAAAACCCTACACATATATATAGGACTTCATAGAACGTGTTTGAGAGTTCCAAAGAGCCAAGATTTCTTCATCAAAATTCATAGTTTTTCTTTCTTTTGTCTTTGTCTTTATGTTTAAGATTATGATTTTGGTTTTATTTAATTTAGTTATGAACTAGTTTTCTTTTCTAGGGCTAACACATAGCCGGATTATGATGTTCAAATTCTTTTATTTTTAATCTATTGATGTTTTATTCCATATTATGTTGAGTATTTCAGTCTATGCTTAATGTTTGTCAAAGCCTGATCAACTCTTCTATGATTTTGGGACTCAATTTAAGACTGAGAAATGATAATTGTTTCTTTCATTGAATTAATTACCGTAAATTAACATTAAATAGAGATATGAATGTGATTTGAGCAAAGTTATAGATTTCTTGTACGTAATGGATATTTTAATGAGTTAGATGAGATAGACATTTGATTCTAGCCTATTAATATACATTGTTGTTACTTGAGATAAAATAATAATTAATATAGTAAAATTGGTTGGCGAGATAGGAGCAAATATTAATTGACTAGATTAGGGAATTTAAATTAATATCTTGGTGAAATATGAGACCCTAGAGCCTTTATATTTTGGTATTATTATTATTTAAATCATTGTCATTGTTTTCTTTCTTTAATTGTTAGTTTAGCTTATTTTCTCATTGATTTATCATTACTTTATTATTATTCAAATAAAATAAAAATTAGATACAGTTTTGATAGTTATTAATATAATCCTCCTGAGAACGATACTCTACTTATCACTTTATTACTTGTTGCGATTTTGTGCACTTGCGGATTTTGCATAATAGATAGCAAATGAGATGTTGGGTTTTGCAGCGTATGGAAGTTACGAATAATATAACAGAAAATTGTAATGTAAATCGGAACAACAATTTTACGTGGTTCGATTATAACCAACCTTCATCCATGGGCAACAAGAGTTGCAATCCACTATGTTGTACGTGTTTACACTCGACTTAGGACTCTTTACAGTGGTAGACACTTGCTTACTCACTAACCTAATCTATGTAATCTTGATCAACGCCGATCATAACCATGGTCCTTCACACACTCTTCTGACGTTGCTCTTTCTGTCACGCTTATCTTAACAACACGCTGTTAAAAATAACATAACACTCGTAATTGCTACAGACCCGTAACTGATATAGACACATGTGATTACTCAACTCCCTTAAGCTCACATGACCTATAACAATTAACCAAAGCCTAAAGCTTTATACAAGACATAGGAAACAAATAAAAAACACACTCAAACTTGCTCTTGATTGCTCTCTCTCAATTTGCATTGAATACCTTAAGTGTCTTGAATCTCAACTCACACAACACACCACATAATCAACAAACCCCGTTATTTAGAAATAACTTTGTATATATAGTGGTATGCCTGGACGAAATCTCCTAGAAATTCTGTAAAAATTCTAATCAAAATCATATTAGGATTAGGAGAAATAAAATAGGAAGATATATAATTAAACCCCTAAAGGAATTAGGACAATTAAATATTCTCCTATTCTAAGTAGGATACAAGATACTATATCCTAATCTAAAGAGATAATTAATACAAATATAAACTTCCTATTTCAACTAGGATAACAAATCCAAACTTATTCCTATTTAACTAAAATTCTCCTAATACAAAACATCTATATAAAATAAATGAGATTAGAAAAATATCCATATTTAATGTTTTTATCACATGATGACAAAATACTCATGTGCAATGCACATGCATGTCTAGAACCAACAATCTCCCCCTTTGGCATCTTGTGATGAAAACATCTAAATGTAAAAAAAAAAAAATGGATGAGGAACAAAGACTAGAATGACAACCTAAAAAAATAAAGAAACAACCGAATAATACCAAAAACATCCATACTTCTCCCCCTTGTTTTTTGAACAAGTGCCAAAGTATAAAAGAAAATTAAAATGACAAACAAAACTCCCCCTGACTGAATGTTCAACTCTTTAAATTGTGCATAAAAGTGAAAAAAAAATTTAAAAACCAAGAAACTAATTAAATCAAGTACTCCTACAACTGAACAAACTCCCCCTCGAATCAATTTCACTGACCTAGAACTTTTTGACACGTCAGAATACACTTAAGAGGATCAAACTGAGTCAGACATATAGCACTGAACGTAAGTTATAAAAACCATAACTGAAAACAGTCGAAATTTACTTAACAGAAATATCTAGACATCATATAATCTTTTACAACCAAGTATGTATCCGAGCTGTGGATAAACATCAAGCACAAATATTATTTTTTCACTTAATCCAATTGAGTGATCAACTTAAACATGCTTCTTACACACAAAAGTTAATCTCAATATGAATTTTCTGAATTAATAAAGTAGCTTTCACACATGTATAGAGGTAGCCCTTTTCCATTTGGGTGGGTGACCTCAACATATTTCCGAGATACATTGAAGTTACTTTCAATGGATGGCTTTTACACATCATATACCGGTAGCCTTCTCTGTATTTGACATGAAATTACCAGTAAAATTATACCAATAAAACAGCTCAAGCATACTTTAATTATAAATAGACTAATGATGCTACAGATATAAACAACATAACTGAACACTGTTATAATTCAAGTAACTGCCAAGTGCCAATGTTCTTTCTCAGTTTTTCAAATCTTAGTGCATCTTAGTGCTTTATATGAACAGGTCAACTAGATGATTCTCAGATGAAACATACTCAGTGCAGATAATCTATGATTCACTAAGTTTCTAAACAACACGTTTTGCCATCACTTGTGTGATTGAAAATTTTCAAACACTTTTCATTTCCTGTCACATGTTTAGAACAAGCACAATCATCATTTGAAGAAACATTAAGTACAGCAACTTTGCAGTGAGTTTCATGTTTCTTAACCCAATCCTGTCGTGTCTTATGTAACTGTCTAAACTGACTTGCCTTTTTCTTTAAAAAATTTTGTAATTTATAGCACCTAGGTCTAATGTGACCTTTAACACCACAAAAATAGCAAGTAGGAACAAATTTTCTTACCTTTTCTGGATTTGAAATGAAAGAACTCATTGGGGAAGCAAAATCAGTCATATTTTTAAAGCTTGAGTTAGAAGTGTTACCGAAATTTGAAGCTTTAACAAACACTATCTTTGTTGTTGAAGCGCCATTCTTTTCATCATACCCCAGCCCATGTTTGATGGAGTTATCACGGCCTAAAACCAGAATTTTATCAAGCTTTGCTGAGCCTATCTTGAGTTGATTAATGCACTTGTTTGCCTTATCCAATTCTGCAGTAATTTTCTGGATACATTTTGTCTTGTCTGTCACAACAGCTTCTAGTTTTATGATTTTTTCATCTGCAGATGCTATTTCGCTCTTGAGCACTTCTTGTTCATTCTGAAGAGTTTTGATCTGTACTTTCTGCTTCTCCCATATCTCATAAAGTGTATTATATGCCTCCTGAAGTTCTCCATAATATTCAGCATCCTTCTCAGCATCTGACTCATCAATGTCTGATCTGTTCTATTCTATTACGTTAGACACAACAGTTTCAATTCTGTCAAACGTAACTGTTTGCTTTTTATCTGCAATAGTCCCATTGAATGCTAAATAATTGTTAAAGTTGTCTTCATCTCATTCTGAGTCATCATCACTCCATGTTGCACACAAACTCCTTTTCTTCTTATAATTAGGACACTCAGTTTGAATGTGCCCAAATCCCTTGCATTCATAACATTGAATACATTTTCTCTCAAGCTTCTCTTGATTTTTCTTTGCAGGCTCTTTACGAAACTTTTTAGCATCAAAGATCTCTGAATTTTTCTTCTTGAGATTTTTCTTCATATATTTGACAAAATTCTTTGTCAAATGAGCAAGTTCATCATCAGAATCATCAAGATTTCTGTCATCTTTTTCTCCTTTTTCTAAAGAAGTAACAAAGGCAATACTCTTTTCCCTCCTTCTTGCCTTTAAGCCCATGTCATATGCTTGAAGAGACCCAATCAATTCATCAACTCGCAACAATTTCACATTACTGCTTTCTTCGATAGCTATAACCTTAGGCTAAAATTTTTCTGATAAAGATCTAAGTATCTTGCCAACAATTTTAGCCTCAGTATATTCCTCACCAAGCATATAAGCAGAGTTAGTAATTTCACAAAGTCTAGTATGAAATTCACTAATGGTTTCTTCTTCATGCATAGCTAAGTTTTCAAATTTAGAAGTCAAAGTAAGCATCTTAGATTCTTTAACCCTTTGAGTACCTTCATTCTTTACCTCAAGGATATCCTAAGCTTCTTCTGTAATTGTGCACTTTGAAATTAATCTAAACTGTTGAAGGTTGACAGCATTAAAAATAGCATTGATACCTTTGGAATTCCATCCAACTAATCGGTATTCAGCTTCACTCCACTCATTCTGTGGTTTCTCAATCTGCTACCCAGCGTCATTGGCTTTTATTGGGGGTGTCCAGCTATGAACAATGCTCGTCCACACTCTTTCATCAATTGATTTGATGAAAGCTCTCATCTTGACTTTCCAATGACCATAGTTTGCATCTTCAAGTAATGGTGGTTGAGTGACCGATCCTCCTGTCCGAAATCCTTCCATATCTGCAAAAAAATCTGATCTACACTAGTATGTCAGTGTACCTGCTCTGATACCAATTGTTGGGTTTTGCAGCGTATGGAAGTTACGAATAATATAACAGAAAACTGTAATGTAATTCAGACCAGAAATTTTACGTGGTTCGATTATAACCAACCTACATCCACGGGCAACAAGAGTTGTAATCCACTATGTTGTATGTGTTTACACTCGACTTAGGACTCTTTACAGTGGTAGACACCCGCTCACTCACTAACCTAATCTATGTAAACTTGATCAACCCCGATCACAACCATGGTCCTTCACACAATCTTCTGACGTTGCTTTTTCTGTCACGATTATCTTAACAACACGCTGTTAAGAAAAATATAACACCCGTAACTGCTACAGACCTGTAACTGGTATAGACACATGTGATTACTCAACTCCCTCAAGCTCACACGATCTATAACAATTAACCAAAGCCTAAAACTTTATACAAGACATAAGAAACAAATAAAAAAAGCACTCAAACTTGCTCTTGATTGCTCTCTCTCAATTTGCTTTGAATGCCTTGAATGTCTTGAATCTCAACTCACACAACACACCACATAATCAACATACCCCGTTATGTAGAAATAACTTTGTATATATAGTGGTATGCCTAAACGAAATCTCCTACAAATTCTGTAAAAATTCTAATCAAAATCATATTAGGATTAGGAGAAATAAAATAGGAAGATATATAATTAAACTCCTAAAGGAATTAGGACAATTAAATATTCTCCTATTCTAATTAGGATACAAGATACTATATCCTAATCTAAAGAGATAATTAATGCAAATATAAATTTTCTATTTCAACTAGGATACCAAATCCAAACTTATTCCTATTTAACTAAAATTCTCCTAATACAAAGCATCTATGTAAAATAAATGATATTAGAAAAATATCCATATTTAATGTTTTTATCACATGATGACAAAATATTCATGTGCAATGCACATGCACGTCTAGAACCAACATGAGATATATTATATTTCACCCAGATCTTATTTGATAATGTGTAATAAATGATCATTTGCTTTTTAATCTTTAATTAGTTATAAAACAAAAATTGTTGATATAACTTATGTTACTTTGTAAATTTATTAAAATAAATTTGATTTATTCATTTCATTTAATAGAAAAAAAGCAAATGAAATATTTTATTTATATTTCAGCTAAATTTGATTTGATAATGTGTAATAAATGATCGTTTGCTTTTTAATCTTTAGTTATAAAACAAAAATTGTTGATATCACTTATGTTTCTTTGTAAAATTATTAAGATAAATTTGATATAATGATGCTTAGATATATAATTATCAAAATTTAAAGGAGCTTAATTTTTTTAATCGTTCCTTTATTTTCAATGAAAATTTACATTTATTTTGTGTATAAAAGAACTACATTAAGTTATCTAATTAACTTGGATAATTTAATGCCTATGATATAGAATTTTGAAAATATTTTTTTCGTTTTGTATTTTTAATGTTTTGGTTTCTTGTAATAAGCATTGACTTGAATTGATTGCGCTAGATAGAATATATGAGTTAACAAAAAAAAAAAAAACACACCATAATTATAAATACAAAGAGAAATTTAATTGATACATCTTATAAATTAGGAATTGTCCATTTTTTTCTTAAAAATCTTCACTAAAAATATTTAATCAACGTGGTAAAAAAAATTTCTAGGTTCACCCAGCCCGTTTAGTGGTACATTATTAATAACTTGGGAAATTGAAATATTTAAAGGATGATACTATTTGGCCCCCATTTTTTATTTCGTTAGACCCTACCTCTAATTTAGCAAGTGTATATTTGTAATGTCATATTTTTAAACATTCTTTCATTAATTACATACCATATTAAATCTTAACTATATTCATAATAATCTAAATAAAGTATTATTTGACTGTAGTGGCTTTTTTTTCTTTAGTTTAATCTCTAATAAAATTATTATTTGATCTTTAATGGTGTTTGGATGTTTTTATTTTTTTAATTTTTGCTTGTTCATAAGTTTAAGTAATTATTAAAAAAAAACTTTATGGGTTTAACGCTAATCAATTGTTTCCCTCTTTTTTGTTGAATTCTCCAAATCCAAATAAATAAAATAATCATTGGATGAAATTATTTCTTGTTTTTGGTGTTCAAAAGGGAAACTAAAACTAAATTATATGTGATAAAAAAAACGCCCATAGTGTAATACTATGTACCCCAAAAACTAAAAACAGAGAGGGAGAGAGAGATGAAGTTGACTGATTTGAAGTAATAAAATTGATATGATAAGAGATGATCAATATAGGAAAAAGATAAAGAGATATATATAGAGAAATTAAGAGTTTTTATTTAAGTCGATTTATTTAATGTTAATTATCTAAGTATTATGTCTTTGTTACAATTTTATCCTTATTTAATTTTAAAATAAAGTCTAATGAGATGAAAAGTGCAGGCTTAATAACACTACTCATACTTAAATTCAAAAAACCATTAAACTATCAAGTGGATGCATTTTAATAAATCATGCAATTTTTCTTTTTGTATTAAAAAGAAAAAAGAAAAAGGCTTATATTTGGGCAATATATCTCGAACAAAAGAAATACAATTAAATCATAATATCAATTTAAAAAGAATTTTATTAATTGATCTAACTCATTAATTCTTTCCTCGTGTATTCCAACAAATTATCTTTGCCACTTTAAAAATTATAGTTTGAAACAAAATGATGCTTTCAAACAAAAGACATAGCTTCAGGTTCTTCAACAAATAGAGAAACACAGTTTAGTTGTCTTCGTCATTGTCAGATTCTTCACTCGTCGTGAACCAGATTAAAATTTTCGGTAGATAGCATGAGGTCGACGAATGGTTCAGCCCCACTCTTCGATTCTTTTGTTACCTTACATATTATTAGTTCTCAGCTGTAGTTAATCTGTTTTAATTTGTGATATTATTGAGGCAGTTTATTGGCTCAAGCCAGATTCTAACATTTGCTAACACCACTTAATTTTCTCTTTAATCTGCTCATTAATTAATTGGTAATTATAATCTAACTAAAGGTATCAAAAAAGAGAGGCATAGATATTAATATTGGTCCTCACCTGTACATGGGATGCTAAACCTGAAGTCTTTTTGTACATTTAACAAAAGATTTGTTATTGATATTTGGTGGATGGAGGACAACTGTCAAAAAATTTGAAATATAAAAATAGGAGAGTGATGCAAGCGACTAATTACTTATTGTTTTTGTAATTTTATATTTGTTATGGGTCTACTAATAAAATCAATAAGAATCGAATAACAGCCAGTGACAATCTTATTTTATTATGGTCCAATCTGTCAACCTCATAATTTTTTTTTATTTAAATGTTCAATAAAAATTAGTTAAAATTTCAAAAGAAAAAGAAAAGACCAATGCACTTCGTTCATGGACAACTAATCAATCAGAGACATTTCAAATTTGAATCCAGCACCATCTGACTTCAGTTATCGAACCATCTCAGGTCTAAACCATTCTGTATACTTCCGCTTTTAGAGTTTTTTTTTTTTTTTTTAATTTCTTTTTGAGAGGATGTAGTACTGATTTTTGAGTTAATTAATTAGCTTCGGAGTGTTGAGTTCTGCACCTTTCCCCGGCTGCCTGCGGCGTCCTCTTCATCTCCAACGACGCCAACTGAAGTCCAAATCATCTTTCCTAGTAAAGTTCGCTCAAACATGAAGCGCGCGTAGATAACTGAGTAAGTATCTCAAACATATAAATCAACTTCCGTTTTTAGGGTTTTTCTTTTTTTCAAAACAAAAAAAATTCATTTTCACTTCTTTTGATAGGATCTAGAGTGATTTCTCAGTTAGTTACCCTTACTCAATTGAACTATATATTTAACCTGAACTAATGAATTGAGAAGGATAGCTTTTTTAAGTAAAACTATTGAACTGCACGTTTGAATGATACGATCTGTTTCTTGTATAATTAAAAGGCTTGGCTTAGTTTATGAGATTATTATTATTATATCATAACTTATTAGGTAATAATACACTATTTGTTGGGACGGAGATCTTCTATTTATCTTAACTTTATTTAAGCTTTTTAAAACATGATGACATGCTAATTTTTATTTTGTGTGTGGTTTAGATTTGCTTTCGCACTTTTTCGTCATTAATTTACTTTCTCTAATCATATGTTTTCAAAAAATTAAAGTAGAGGAACTTTATCCCGGTGTTATACATTCCTAGTCACATGGACTTAAGAGATAAAAATGAAACAGAGTCGCTCAACAAAATGTTAGGAAGGAAAACTTAAAATTTTATTGACATAAAATATTCGCACGAAGACCAAGACAAAGGCAAAGACAAAGATTTAGAGACCTGAAAAATTAAGAATGCAGACACCGGCACAAATTCATGCAGCTACAAACAAACCATCCACGTTGACCAAAAGACAAAGACTCAATGCATCCACACCAAAACTACAGAAAACCTAAATTAACCAAGGTCGCTCATTGGTTTAAATTAAACATGTCCAGTGCCTCCGCCACGTTGAACAAAAAACCAATTGGATCGCCTAGAAGTAAACGCACAACGATCATGACGATAGAAATCACTTTCTTACACAATTTGATTCCATGTTTCTCAATAGGTTGCTTTGTATCCCTCATCACCAAACTCAAATCCCCAACCTTCCCTTGCTTCAGCAACATATTCATCGCGCAAAACACATGAATTCTGTACTCGTTTTCGCCACTTTTGAACCTATAGCTCCATCCCTCATTGTCCGTCACACAATTTCTAACCTGTTTCTCCTTGCACACAAGGCACCTCTTGAATGTCCAAATTTTAGAAAGCTCGTATTCATCACCACCACCTGCAGGTAACTTACGTGGAGCTTTGAAACAACGTGGATGAAAGTTGATCCCTCTGTCGCCTTCTTTACCTTCTTCGTAGTAAACAAAACCTTTTGTAGGTTGTGCACAAGCCTCACAGCGTCTACAGATATCAAAATTACTGGCTCTTTTGCTCCCCTCAGGAAGTTCATAATGAAATTTGAATGTGGAGTTTGGGACCAAATCATGGCGAGCAGCGGGGCCATTCGGCCTCATGGCCGCGCATTCTGGATGAAGATTGTAGCTGTTCTGCTCGCAACTGTATCTTAGCCCAGACCCTGGCATCTTGCACCCATTGCAAACATAGGAATCTTCATTGGTTTTCAGCTGAAACTCATGACCGCTGTATCTGGGATGCGCAGTTGATTTGGGTAAGTTTGGAAAAGGGTCATGTACTGGATCAATTCACAAAATTAATAAGGAAAACAAATAAAACTCGTTATCAAAATTCATAAATATAATTAATAAATAAGACATGCATGCATGAAGATGAAATTAGTCAATAACATAATTGGAAGGTGGACCACAATTCGTAGATATATACCTGCATTAGTACCTACAGCTCCAGCACGTTGACGCAACATGGAAATGATAAGTTTACAGGTGCTCTTGAAATTTCCCTGAGCAAGTTGGTTGGTGCCAATGGCACCCTCAGTCCATGCAAACTCCCCGGCAATTTGGTTGCCAGTGGGCGACTGACGGGCCTGGGCAATGGCATTCTTAACCAACTCAAGCTCCTTAGCAAGTTCGTTGCCATTGGGCAACTTATTGACCAGTCCAATGGCATCCTCAATCCACTCAAACCCAATAAAAGCGTTCCTCATGTTGTTGACGTAATTCTGCATTCTGTAATGTGTTGATCTTTGAGAGTGAATGAAAGACTTCAATAGCCCTCAGAAAGTGAGAGAAAAACTTTTTGGACTATGAGAGATTTAAGAATTTCGGAATACGATACTGTGACCTTTCAATTTTTCTTTGTGGGACGATATTGAAATCAGTTCTAGCTAGCCAAATTTATAGATTGGCTTCCTTCGATTGCAAGTTTAAGATAGGTCAGTTTATGTTTGTTTTAATTAATCCTAATATATTCCCAGAAATTGCTAGGCACCAAAAACTCGGTTTGATGAAGGCACGCGGTGCGGTTTGATATCAAAATTCTTAATCTGTTTTAATTAGAAATTATTGGGTAACAAGCATGCATTTTCATAATTTGTCCTTAGAAATTGCATTAGACGTAAAGTTTTCGAACTTGTAATAAGAACTTAACTGAAAGGTTCAATTCTCGAAAAACGTGCATCTTTTTAATTTGTTCTTAGAATTTGATACCGAACATGCACCTTCTTAATTTGAGCTTAGAAACTCCATTAACACGTTCGTTCACCTCAAAAATAAATGGAAGTTTGAATTCTCTAACTAGAACATTTGTATATCCTTCCATCGCAAGTTTTAAGTTCAAGTCGTGCAGTTTACTTTTTAAGCTCGCGGCAGGAAAAGAAGAAGCTTCAGGCCTCAATTCTTTTTTTTTTTTTCAAAAGCAGAATTTCGTTGATCCTTCGTTATTTTGTTTATTAATATAAACAAACACAGAATTAAATCTGATTCGCAATACTTATGAAAGATCTATTAGAAAATTAAATACTTAAAGTTAAGCCTGCCACATTATAGGCTTAAGTTTTATAGAAAAATGACAAATTTAATATGTTATTATAATTATCATGACTTAACAATCGTGTTAAATTTTGAATCCACATCATATCATTTAGAAAAAATTAATTAAAAAAAAGGAACCAACAGAATTAATACGTAAAGACCAACTTAGGACCACTCATTGATCATCCAATATAATTCTTTTCTCATTCTTTTTTAACCTAAAATTTTAGATGATCAACCAATTCAATATAAAATAGTTTTTTTTTCAAATCTTAATTAAAGTATTAAATATGTGGGATTCTTAATAATTATATAAATATCCTTAACTAGGTTTGCCTTTTCCTGCGGGTGTTTTTGCATAAAAATGAAGCTAGAGAGAAGCTTTGTTGGCGGGCATGATGCATGAATATGCCAAGAAACATTTAGAGGCTGATTGTTTGTTGGTCTAACATCTAACTTTAACTTATTCTCAAACTTTTGATCATTTTTTTTGTTTTATTTAAAAGACTTAATCTAAGACATTTTCATCTGAATAAACAAAAAGTTAAAATATTTAGTTTTTATCTGAATGCAAATGTCTGAATGTTCATATCAACCTTAATTCTAAAAAATACTCTTGTCCAATTCATTTATTACCCTTTACATATGACTTTTATATAATAATACATATTTAAATAATTATATATATAATTAAACGATAAATTATTATCTTACTAATTTAAAAAATAATTTATAGTACAAAAAAATTAAAAATTAAAAATTAAAAATATCTAAATACTTCAATATTAATGTTTTCAAAATATAATTTTCAAATATTATTAATATGTCAAAAAATACAATTGAAAACAACATAAACCAATAAGGATATGTATATAAAAGTATTAACTTCAGATATTTTAATTCAAATGTTAAAGTTAGAAAAACAAATATATCATTCAGATTTATATATTCAGTTGATTTATTCATATTTCAGTTTAATTCAAGCCAGTTCAGATTTCAAACAAAAAAACAATTGCCCCTCTAATCTTGTTGCTAAATTGGTTTGGCAATATATTTATATAATTTCTTTTGAAACCATATATATCTCCACATTTTAGGGAAAGGATCGCAAAAGAAAAAATATTTACGAACAAAACAAACAATTTTTAGGTTAATAAAGAAGTAAAATCCGGTTATCAACCCATAAATATATAAATATATTCGGCATCATATTAATGTGATAAAAGGTATGTACCCCACCACCATCATTTGGAGATTTACTAGATTATTGAGAATTTTTCCAAAGGACATGTTTGTGCCTCTGAGATAGCTACAATTCTTTAAAGTTGATTAATTCCTGAGGTTTGTTCCATTTACAGTTTCTTAATTAACGTTTAGAGCATGACATAATAATTGTTAGTAAATATTGTAGTGCATTCATATACTGTCTCCATCACTCCTTCACGTAGTCAAAGGTTGTCAATAAATATCGGGGTAGCATGAGAGAACAACCACTAACAGGTTTATGGATTGCTGCTGTTGTTGTATAATATGTTTACATTTAAGCTTTACACAACATATAGTACCGGCCTTATAGCCTAGCTCATAATTACTTTAATGGTTGAGATATTTTATGATTTAATATTAATTTTCTCATAAACAAATCAGGGATAATTTGTTTCATATATGCTATAATGGCTCATTACCATAATAGTTCAGATGTTTTATGATTTATTTGCTCCTGATATTAGATGCAACAATTTATTTGTGGTCTATTATTTAAACAGAAAAATGGAATTTTATTTCATAATTAGTCTCTATTTGCGGTGACATATTTTTCCACAATCCTATCTATTGAGTTACATAATTAGTTGATTTAGAACAATTCTCATCATTAAAAATGGCAAATATCATAAAAATATTTTTTTTATTGAAATCAATTGTTAAAAATTTTATCAATAAATTATGTTAAAGATTTGTACCTCATAATGACTATAATAATTCTTGTTTCCAAGGATTTTTCTTGTTAAAGTTCAAAACTTTGCGTGTAAATGCAATTTCTAACCAGAACAATTCTATTTCCTTCCATCGCAAGTTTTAAGGTCGGCTCATCCAGCTTATGTGTACGCGGCGTGAAAGAAGAACCTGTAGCCTTAAACTCAAGCCTCATTCATTATTAATTCAAAATTTAAGAAAATCAACCAATTCAATGTCAAATAATTTTTTTTAAATGTTGATTAGTAATTTAAATTATATTAATCATAGATAACTCAAACTGAACACCACCTAACGACGCCTACTCTTCGATTTTGAAAGGTTTGCCTTTCATGATCAGGGTGTTTTCTGCGTAAAACTGCAGCAGCAGCGGCAGGGTTTCTTGGTGGGCATGAAGCATGATTGATTTCAGCAAATACGTAATCTCGTTTTAAATAGGTCTGAACGTATCAACCACACAACACGCTTAACGATAATCATATTATCTCCCTTACATTAATTTATTTCTTTTGTTTGTTTTCTTTTGAAGCCATATCTGCTAAGAGAATATGTTTGGGAATACTTTTACCTAACATTTGCTTTCTTATATCTAAAGTTCATCTACTGTTAGGGGTGTTTGGTACGAAGTTTTATCCCTGCAGGCAATGGCGGACCTAGGCTAGGACCCAGGGGCGCCCGGGGCCCCTCTCAATTTTGAAAAATTCTATAAAACCCCTTTACTTTGCTTTAGTACATTTACATTCATTTCTTAAAATTAAAATAATAATAATAATAATAATCAATTCAAGTTTTACAATTCTCTTTTCTTTTTCCTAACTATTTGAGCTACTTGAGGCATACAATAATATAAGTTGATATTATATTTTAATTAACTTTTATTAGCTGATTCATAAATAGAATTTTAGTTTTCTATTTTTATTTATTCAATTCTATGTAAATTCTATGTTTTAGTTTATATAAATATTTTTTATAGTCTAAAAAAAACCTCAATCAATTATTGTTAAAAGAGTACAAATTTGATGATCCTCGTATATGGTAATAACTGCCTTTTTCTTATAATTTGAAATAAAATCATATATTACATTTTTATCATGTCTTTCTTTTTATTTTTTTATTTATTTGTATTAATTAGATTTTAAGAATAGTAATATATTTTCAAGAAATTATTTCTAAGAGACTTTTTATTTTATTTCATTGGTTTGTATTTTTTTTAGATAAAAAGTAATGTATGTTATAAAATAATTTTTTTGAATAGTAATAGAGAGATATTTTAAACGAAAATCTATTTTGAGTTTATATCAAATTTAAGAAAATTAACTTTTTATAAATTCGAACTGTTATAGTTATAATATCCCTCATTTAAGTGTATTTCTTATATTATTTTTTAAAAATTTATTATATTATTAAAATTTATCAAATAAATTATAAACATTAAAATATTAATGGTGCCCCCCTTCAATCAAATCCTGGATCCGTCACTGCCTGCAGGAATCGGAAACTAAATCCCATCATTTGTTTGGTTGGCCTAATTTATTTTTCAAACTCAAGAATTTGGATTTCCACGGTAATCACGTTATTGTCAATGCACGGTAATCTGAAACTCTTTCATTCACTGAGTTTTAGATTACCGGGAATTGAAATCCCCCTCCACCTTCACTGTAGACAAACCAACACCTAAAAAAAAAAAAAAAAAACCCTTGATCTCTAAAATCAATTCATCACCATCGGCAAACCTTTTTCTTGTCTCTCTCAAAATCCCATTTCAACATCAACATGTTAAAATCGAAAACTCAAAATCCATAAAAAATGGAATAAAAAATATATAAATTAAAAAAAGTGAAGGTTAGAATTTATGTAGCCATGATAGATTGTGGTGGTGGTGGCCATGGGTGGCATCGACTAGGTTTGTTGGTGGGGTTGTCTAGGATGGCTTTTGTCGACGATGGCAAAGACAAGGTGGCGACATGATCAGGCAGGGAAGAAAAATGAGAAAACAGAGGAGAGGAGGAAGACGAAGAAGAAGAAGAATAAGAGAGGGAAGAAAAGGGGAAAAACGGGCTTTGACTAGAAAGTGACGAGGTGGCGATGTGATCAGGCAGGAAAGAAAAAAGAGAAAGCAGAGGAGGAGAGGAGGAGGAAGAAGAAGAGGAGAAAAAGTGCCTTTGACTGGAAAGTGACGAGGTGGGGAAGAAAATAGTGAAAAAAAAGTTTTTATTTTGTTTTTATATTACAGAATTTAATAAATTTAAAAATCTTTAAAATAAGTAAACTAAAAAAATTTTCAATTTTATTTTAAATTTTTTTATGTCATAACATAATATGTCAAAATAAAATAAGTTTTTTAATATATTATGTAATGTTTGTGAATTTCTGGGTTGTAATTTTTGTATATTTAGTTCTAATTTCTATATTATGTAATTCTCAAAAATTTTGTTTGTAAATTTCTGTAAACAAAAATAATACTATCAAATATACTTATGAACAAAATTAACATTCTTGTGTATAACCAAACACAATAATAAACTTACAAATTAATAATCTTATTTTGTAAAAAAAATAGATAATAAAATAAATCAAGTTGTACGTATGTAATTGGTTTCATTTTTTTGGCTTAAAATTTTAAATTTGACGTTCTTGATATCAACTTTACCTTCGGTTGTCAATTTGATATTGTTCTTGGTTTCACGTCTAGAATCCCAGGTTTCGATAAATTAAGTTTAGCCAGGTTTCACCTTTTGCCGAATATCTCCCATAAGTCAAATTAAACGCCTCACTTAGTGCTCCAGTAAAATTTGTCAGATTAAAAGGTTGTCACATGTTACAAAACATAATTCTGCACAAGTTACAAAACTTCATGCATATTATTATCATTTGTAAGTTACAATATTTAATTTAATTAGGTTACAACGCATGACTTAGACGTGGGAGTTACAAGAGGTAGAGTTAATACGGGGCGGAAGAATGCAGCGGTCTGGAGCCCAACCGAGATTTTTTCTTTTTCAATAAAACGAGCAGAGTTCGACGAGGTTTGAAGGGAAAAGATGCATAGTTCAAGAAATTGTTTTATTTTAATAATTAATTTATTTTTGTTTGGATATGGTTCTTGCAAAGTCTTCTTGGCTGGTTGACCATTTTGTTAATAGATGTGAGCTCTATCGAGGGATAAGCTACAATACATCTCATGTATTGATACATCTCATTTTTTAGGTATAAAATATTATTAAAATTAATAAAAGGGCTTATCTAAAATTAAATTATTTTAACTTACGAAAAATTAAAACAAGGCAACCGTTTGACTGGTTTTAAAACTTATTTTTTTAATTTATATTTTTTAAACTTCCTTTATTCTAAAATACTTAGAGTTTAAAATTATTTTACAACTCAACTAAAATATAATGTTATCGTAGACATAATTACATTACTATATAACACGTCAAAAAATAAACTACTTATTTTTCATTGATAATTATATTCTAGATTAGGAGAAAACAATTTCACCAATCTGTTGAACTTTCACGAATAACTAATAGCTTACAACTTGAAAATTAATACATATTACAACAATAATTTGGGAAAAAATATAATTTTAATAATTTAAAACGGTGATAGTAATTTCTCATCAACGAAATAGAGGACCCCTAAATCTAATAAAATCAAAACTTTAAACTTACAATCAAACAAGACATTAACAAGAAATGATGAACTTGTTAAATATAAAGTTTACTCGTAAAATGTTACATAAAATCTATAAAAAGGTTAACCAAAGTTATATCAACCAACATTGAAGTCATAGTCTAACACTCAAAAGTAGCAAATTAAAAACCTTCAACATGCAACGAAATGAAAACTTGTTACAAGGAACGATCAACTTGTAAAAAATCGCATTCACTTGTAAAGCATAATATGAAATTTGCAACAAGGATCATCAAAGTTGTAATTAAGAAAGTCTTAGTTGTTACATGACATCTAAAACTAGTAAAATCAAACATTCAACTTACAATCATACATGGACTTGTAACACAGAATGATGAACTTGTAAAACCTAATGTTAACATGTAAAATATAACATGAAACTTGCAACAAGGTTAACCAAGAATGTAACAAGGAACGTCAAAGTTGCAACATGACACCTAAAATTAGAAAAATTAAACCTTCAACTTGAAATCATATGTACACTTGTAACACAGAATGATAAACTTGTAAAACCCAACGTTAACTTATAAAATAAAACATTAAAGTTGTAACAAGGTTATCCAAGATGGTAACAATGAACATAAAAGTTACAAAATGACACTAAAACTAATAAAATCAAACATTCAACTTGCAACCATACGTAATCTTGTAATACAGAACGATGAACTTGTAAAACCTAACATTAACTTATAAAATACAATATGAACCTTGCAACAAGGTTAACCAAGATTGTAAAAAGGAACATAAAAATTACAACGTGACACCTAAAACTAGTAAAATCAAATCTTGGACTTGCATTCATACATGGACCTATAACATGGAATAATAAACTTGTAAAACCTCACATTAACTTGTAAAATACAACATGAAACTCGCAACAAGGTTAACCGCTATTGTAACAAGGAACATAAAAGTTACAACATGACACCTAAAACTAGTAAAATCAAACCTTCAACTTACAATCATACGTAGACTTGTAACACGGAGTGATAAACTTGTAAAATCTAACATTAACTTGTGGCGTAAAACATGAAAGTCGTAACAAGATTGAAATAAGGAACATAAAAATTGCAACGTGACACCTAAAACTAGTAAAACCAAATCTTCAACTTGCAATCATACATAGACTTGTAACACAAAATGATGAACTTGCCAAAAGTCAAATTGTAAAATAAAATATGAAAGTCGCAACAAGGTTATCTAAGATGGTAACAATGAATATAAAGATTGCAACATGACACCTAAAACTAGTAAAATCAAATCTTAAACTTACAATCATACATGGACTTGTAACAAGGAATGATAAACTTGTAAAACCTCACATTAACTTGTAAAATAAAACATGAAACTTGTAACAAGGAACATCAAAGTGGCAACATGATACCTAAAACTAGTAAAATCAAACTTTTAACTTACAATCACATGAAGACTTGTAGCACTGAATGACGAACTTATAAAATTTAACCATTAACTTATAAAATTAAACCTGAAACTTGCAACAAATCAAAATAAAATACAATAAAAGGTATAAAACTGTAACATGATACAATAATGCTGCTAAATCAATTAATTCTCTTTAGTTTGTGATAAAATTAAAACTAAATTATCAAATTAAAATAATTTATAAAAAATTATACTTTTTTAAAACTTATGATTAATTATAATAAATGTTTTTTTAAGATGTTATCTTCTCTTTTTAATAATTCATTACATGCTAAGCAAGTTTATATGTTTAATATTTAATTATTTAATCAACTTTTATTAAAGTAATTAAAAATTAAAAATACTTAGAATGATTTTATAAAATAAAAGCATATAAATGTGTAACCTACTATCACAAATTAAAATTTTATTTGTTTATTTGTATCGTCCTTCAATATAAATACATATTTATTTTTTCTTCCAAAAATAGGATGTATCAATATATGAAATGTATTATAGCTAATCCCCTCTATTGATTGATTAATTCATTAACATCCCACTTAGAATCTTATCCACACACACACACACACACACATAAGAGGGGATATTTTAACACAAATTTCACAATTTATTGATATAAATATATAGTCATTGATTTCATAAAATCCAATTATTGAGATTGAAAATCAACAAGATTTATTTAATGTTGCCAACTCATCAATTATCTCAACCATTAGATTTTGTAGATCAATGGTCATAAAATTGTGTCTAATTTTATGTCAAAAGCTTGTGTCAGAATATCAAAACCCCCCCCCTCTCTCTCTCTCTCTATATATATATATATATGTGTGTGTGTGTGTGTGTGTGTGTGTGTTACCAAATTTATATACTCTCTCTCATGAATTGTACTTTTTATAAGGTTATCCAAAACAATTTCGTTTCTTTCTTTAATTATCTCTATAAAAATAATAATTGCCTCTCATCATTAAATCCTTATTATAAAATAATTATTATATAAAAGTATTTTTTTTGTCACTCAATTTATGTTCAAAAAGAATTCTCATATTCATATTATATTCCATCTCATCATATTCATATTATGTCTCTCTTTTTTAATTCACAAAGTTTGCTCTTATTCTCAAGGTTTACCTTTTTCGTGAAAATTTTTTCAGCCCACCCCAAAAAAAAATTCCTAGTTACGCCACTATATTTAATATGCAAGTTACGTAAGGGATCGAGCCTTACAAGCCTAGCTGTGAAGAAAGGAAAAAATATGAGAAAAGAGGCATTGGAACAAGTTCTCCAAACAAAGCTCCATTTCAAAGAAGAGTTGAAGGCTCTAACAAAGAAAGAAGCCAATGCACAAGAGGACACGGATCAAGAAGCATCTAATAGTTAAAAGAGGAGACAAGGTGCAAATTCTCCGAGGGGTCGTGGGAGAAGTAACAATTCAAAACAAAGGGGTGTCTCTGTGTGTATCTGTGTGTGTGTATATATATGGGGTAATTCTCAAGTTCAATATCTCAATTGAAAGAAATTTGTCAATTATGCTTCGAATCGTAGAGCCACTAACAATGTTAAAGGAGACAGATCAAAGTAAGCCCACGCATTAAGGTAAAAAATGAAGGAAAAACACATAATTGGTATCTCAATATCGGTGCAAGGCAACAACATTTGTGGGAGTAAAAAATATTTGTGGAGTTTGACGAAACTATAAGTAGGAATATCACTTTTGGTGATAATTCTAAAACTGCGGTTCAAAGAAAAGATGGAAATTCTTATAAGGTTAAAAAATGGAAGGCACCAATATTTATCACCAATGTTTACTACGTGCGTAACATGATAAATAATATATTAAGTATAAGCCCACTTTTAGAGAAAAAGTTATGATATACATATGAAAGAAAATAACATTTCTATAAATAATCATTAAAATAATTTGATTGCTAAGGTGCCTATGAGCAAGAAATCGAATGTTTTTGTTAAATATTCAAATGAAATTACTAAACGTCTAAAAGTTAGTTCTAATGATTCATCGTGATTGTGGCCATAGACGAAGCCAGGAAATTGATGAAGGGGGCAATTCTATCAAGGGTAGAATTTAATTTTTTTAATAAAACAATACTTATTTTATGTTAATATTTATTTAATACAATAAAAATAGCTTTCAACATGATTTCAAAATTTAAAAGTTTGATGTGATATCAAAATTGGCATATTATTGCCATTAAAGTTTATAGTTCATTAAAAAAATAGAAATACCGTTTGACCATTATTCCTATTAGACTTTGTAAATGAATCTCAACAAAATTTGCCGTATATAAAACATTCTGAAAGCTTATATTCAATATATATAGATTAACCAATGTTTAAGAATATAATATTTAACAAGAAAAAAAAACTTATATCTTCCAATGGACACCTAATTTTAATGTTATTATTGATTAGATGAATCATAATTAACTAAGTAATTAAAAATTAAAAGACAAGGTATTAAGTTTTGGCTTTCAAAGTTTTGTTTGATAAAAGGAAAAGAAAAAGAAGTATGGGTAAAGTTAAAAATTTTCAAACATGGTAGGGTTAAAGGGGATTTAAAAAAAAATTGCAAAAATCAGGAGGGACGAGGCCTCCTTATCCTCTCTTGGCTCGTTGTGACAGTTGAGATTTGTACATCTTATAACTTATTTTGATTTGTTTTTCATATCAAAATGCTATTCCAATATATATGTTTAAAAAAAAGACATAGCTTCGGGCTGAATAAATATAGACGCAAGTTTTGTTTGATTTGTTTGATTTGTTCGATTTGTTCTTCAGGTCAAAACTGAGAAGTTGATGATGTTCAATACTTGTAGAAAGTACAAGATTAAACTTTTCAGAACAAATATTATTACTACTCTGCTATAGTTTGTGTTCCTGTTCAAAAGCTAAATCTGATTTAAATTGTGACATTTACTGAGTTAGTTTGGCTCAAGCTAGATTTTTACACGTGTTGTAGCACCACTTAGTTAATTTTCTCTTCTGCTAATGAAAGATTTCTTGTTGGTATTTGGTTAATGGAGGACAACTGTACGTGGACAAGTAATGATAGCACACTTATTTTATTTCGGGATGACAAGAAAAAAAAAAAAAACCCGTTTGGGGACTTGTAGGGATCCAATCCGTTAGTGGTGGGATGAAGGGTTATGATATTAGGGGATGGGGCAAATGGACCATACCCATTTTTAAATGGGTGGGGATGAGAATCATATACCTCGAATTGCCCCGCCTCATATCCCTATTAAAATTAAAAACAATAAGAGGTGGGTTTTGAAATAATATAAGTATTGAAAGTAAAGTGGTGGAACCAGAGTTATTAATTAATTTAAAAAAAAGTGGTCACTTGAAATACCCATTAAAATACTCTATATGCTTAGACCTTTGTCCTGCATGGTGGAAACATATTGATAAGTGTTTTCCTTTTTTATTTTTCTAATTATTATTATTTTTTTGTTTAGATAACAAACACCACAATTGAAATTGCTATGTACATGTATTTAGCATTAAATAATAATACTACTAAATAGATATTTATAATGAATATGAATTTAATGATTGACTTTCACACAATTATTATGTGTAATAGATATATTATTAATTTTTAAAACAATTTATTAGTGTTTTTCTTTTTTATTTTTCTAATAATTTTTTTTGGTTAGATAACAAACACCACATTTGAAATCGCTCTGTACATGTATTTAGTATTAAATAATAATACTACTAAATAAATATTTATAATGAATATGAATTTAATGCTATGAATTTGAATTTAATGATTGAGTTTCACATATTTATTATGTTAAATCGATATATTATTAATTTTGATTATATATGATTTTATTAATTAAGATTGACCATTGGCAATGGGGTAGGGAGGGTGGGGGATGGGGATGAACTTTTCAATTTGGGAAATCCCCGTCCCCACCCCGCATTATTAGTTTAGGGATATAAGTGGGGATGGAGATGGTTTTTATGAATAGGGATGGCAATCCCTGCCCTAACCCGCCCCATTGCCATCCCTAATTTTATTATGGACCAATATAATAAAAAACGAATAGGGTCAGGTTGTGAGGGTGGAGCAACTTTATAATTATATTATTATAGTTTTATCCTTATTATGAGGTTTACAAATACATTAAGTATAGGACAAATAATGATAGCACACTGTAAGTATTGGATTTTGGCTTATGGTTTAGATGTCCGATGATGATAGCAAGAAACATTAATCACATGCAGAATCGGATATAAGAGGCATCATAACTCCAAAAGGGACATTAAGATGAGGGAAAAATAGATGAAATAGTTGTTAAACATAGTTGGGAGACAAAAATTAGAGTTTGTCTACAATTCAGAACCCAAGTGCGCCTGTCCTCTAGATCTTTCATCACAACCGTCTCTTTGTCTAAAAATTAAGGTTGTGTACTTATAAACTCATCAACAGGCGTACGCCTATCGGTTAGGGCACAATAGGCACATGCTTGAGAGACAAGCGTGCACCTGTTGTCGCGAATCCCATATTGATTTTACATCGTTTTACGTGCACGCCCGATGCCTATAAAAGAAAACATCATTGTTCATCTAAGGAATCAAAATCCTTTGATTCTCACACCTTTTTGAGTGTTATTAGAGAGTCTAGAGAATAGGATATTTAGAGATATTGAGAGTTTCGTTGGTGTCTTCTTAAAGGAGTTCTCGGTGTCCGGAGGTGCCCTTTGGATTATTCTAGGGTGCCTGTCAAAGTGAAAATTCTGCTTGTAGTAATGTTAGAATCTAGGTAAATCCTGAGGATATCCTATATTTGCTTATGCATGTTCGCTTAGTTGTTTGCTTAGAATCATGTTTATGTTTATGTGGTTGGTATGCTAGAATGCATGTCTTTGGCCTATTTATGTTAGAATCATGCCTAGGTTTTATAATGCTTTTGTATGTTTAGAATCACGTTAGGAGTAATATTGTTTATATGCCCTTACATGATGATGCTCTTCTTCTTCTTCTTTCTTTGTTCACGAATAATTAATGGTGGACTCACAATTATTGGTTGGGGACCATTGCTTTAAAAATAATTTTATTTAATTTAATTGATGTCATGATCCTTTTCTTCTTCCATTTTCTTTCTCTTCTTAATTCATTGAAACATAATGATGGACCCATAATTGATGATGGGGGATTATTTTGTCAGTATGAAATATGTTTGTGTTGAATTATGCCTAAATATTTAATAACATGTTAGAATCATGTTAGGTTTAATTTGTTTTGTTTCATTCTTCTTCTTCTCTTTTTTGATGTTTATATATGAGTAATGGTGGACTCATAATTGATAATAAGGACCATTATTTTGAAATAAACTATGTTTGGAATTATGTTTTCTCTTCTATTCTGTTTTTCCTCTTCGTATTCATTGATGCATGATGGAGGACTTACAATTGATGGTAAGGGTCTATTATGTCAATATGAGCTATGATTGAGTTATGGTGCTGTAGAGGATGCCATGTTTAGAAACATTACTTATGATTGGATTATCTATGTTTGATTATGTATGCACGAATTCTTTTCTTGGATTGTTAGAATTATGATTAGGTCTTTTTTCCCTCTCTTCTTGTTCTTTTCTTGATTAATGAGAGTTGATAAGTAATGGCCAACTCATGCTTCTTGTTGAGGAGTCATTACTTTGATAGTATCTCATTTCTCATGATTGTTTTCATTGCCATATTCATATTATGCTATTCTTGGTTACACTGTATGAAAATGACATGAACATGATAAGACTTGTTAATATGATGATTAGGTTGCATGTAGGAATTTGTTGATCATTTATCCATGCCATATTCTTTTCTTTGATATTTTTATGAGTTGAAATCATAAATAGTAAATGGACTCACAATTGGTGGTGAGGGGTTTATTATTTAATTTGGTTGTGATTCTTTGTTTGCTGTCTTAATTCATGAATGATTGTTTTCATGCCTCTGTTTAGGCATAACTCAACACAAACATAAAGATAAAACATGTTTATATCCTTTGTTTATGCCATGACTTGTGAATGATTGCTTTTAATGCTTAAATTGTGCTTCTAAATTCATTCATGTTTTATATTATCATGCTATGAATTAGAGGATATAAGTGGAAGATTTCCACAATTTTTTTATCTTTTTTTATTTTATTTTGCACATTTATAAAGATTTGATACACTGTAATCCTTTTACCTAAGTTTTCTGAAATTGTAACTTTGTTCTCGTCCCTCCTTTCTTTGAATGTATAACATGCTCACATTTCACACGCTAACAAAGATAAAACAAGTTGTGTGTTAAAATGAATTAGGATCAACAAGGTAAACATTAATATAATAAAACATTAGATTTAGCAAACTCAAGTGGAGGTCGAATTCACATCCAGGCAAGGTTTTATCTCATTCCTAACTTTTGAAACCCGTCTTTAAAGGGGTAAAGGTAGTTTAGGTCTAAAAGTAGGGGATTGGACTGCCGTCACTCGCAATTTTTCCATGGTTAGAACATGGGTGACAACTTCATTTCGTTTCTTCAGGCTTGCCTTTGTGGCTTGTTCTATGTTCCTTTAAGTCCTTTTCGGCTTTGACACAGTATCATGATCGCAATCACTCTGGCGAGATGAAAGCTCCGTTCACGCACACTTTTTTTATTATGGGCCAACCTATCAACCATATAATTTTTTTATTCAAAACCTTCAATAAAAATTAACTAAAATTCCTTAAGAAAAAGAAAAAAAAACTAATAAGACTTTGTTAATAGAGCACTAGCCAAAAACTTTTCAAATTTTAGTTAAGCTCCATTTGACTTCGAAGTTTTCAGTTTCTATAGCCACTGACTACCGATGCCCTTTTTAGCCATCAAGTCCATTTGTCTAAACCATTTCACTTGAACAAATAGTGCAGCTCATGGTAAATTATCTTAAACATATATGCTTAAATTTTTAGCTTTTTTTTTAAATAAAGTTGACATGCTTAGCTGTCACTTAGTTGATTAATATGTATGAAAAGATTGACATTAATTTGTTCCTTACTAAAGTGTTAACTTCTTGAAACTGGAGGTCCTTTATGCTGCATGCAATTAATGGTAGATTTTTTAGCTTCCTTTTCCATGCTTGTTTCCCATTCATGATTTTTAATATGCATGAACCCTTGTTAATTCTACAAAAAGAACCTTGTTTACTTCAAATACCTTCTAGCTTTTAGGAGGAAGAAAGAATTGAGGTACGAGAAATTTGATATCACATTCCACATGTTTATTATGTCATGATATTAATAAGGGCAAATGTTATCCTCTTCTAGAAAGCTACACATTATTTTACTTCATTTTATGGGCAATAATGTTTTTAGTTCTGTTAAGCTTAGCTTGGTTTGCTTCCGTTGACCTGATTTTTGTGCAAGAGAATAGATGTTAATTAGTTAGTTGGAAATTTATTGACTTTGAGAAACTAGTTAGTTGTTCTATTTCTTCCAATATGTTGGGATGTTTGGCTACTGAAAGGATCTTATATCCTTATCAGAGGTACCATTATGTTGTAAATTTATTGAAATGGTTACTTAATCATTTTACTTGTGATGGAAGAAGAGTATATTGGACACTGAGGTTGTCAATTGATTTGGAGCACATGGGCTATCCTAATGAGAGTCTGTCAATTGCTAAAGATAGCTTGCTGGATCAATGTGTGGTGCTTGTTCAAGAGTGGCATTGTAGAGGAGAGTATTGTGCTCAAGAAAACCACCAAGTTGAAAACTCCTAGTTTAAATTCAAAATGTTTGGCTCTAGGCATTTTGAGATTGAGATGTTTCTTCAACTTTTAAATCAACATGTTGTTTATGGTATATTATTCCCTACTAGATCGATGCTAAATGAATACTGATTTCCCAATTGCGACTTGGTTTTTCAGGTAAATAAATTAGGTTCATACTCCAGGGAGACCTTTAAATTGTGAAACTAGTGCAAAAAATAGGTTCTATGTTGAAGATGGTGAACAATGTGGAGTTAAATAGCTTGTATTACAGTATTATGCTATGTAAGGAGGATGACAAGGTATTCATACAAAGAGTGGCATTTGGTTGACTATTTTTAGCCGTCTCATGTGGGATATTTTGTTTTATGATATACCTGATGTTCTTTGCACCATATTTCAGGTATAGTTTTCTGTGTAAGCTTCCAAGTTCTCTTTTCCTCTCTCTCTTTCTCACTTTTTGTTACTCAATCAAACACACACACAAACATAAACACACATACATTTACATCCTTCACATTAATGTTTGAGCACTTGGTTCCAAAGTCTAAACCACATATTTAAAAGGAAAGTGGATAGAAGTCGAGAAAAAGTTAAAGGAACGTTTATAATCTTTGCATAACTTTACTTTCACACCAAAAGTTAAGTGGAAGAAATGTCAGGATATTGGCTAAATAAAAAGATATTCCTAAAGTCTTGATAAGGATAAAAATCCTATTATAAGAGTTCTAATTAAGTAAATTAGGAAATAAAGAATCCTATTGGAAATAGGAAAATCTTACTTCAACTAAGAAAGTAAGACTAATCATATTTTAAATATGAGAGTTTTACTAGGAAAGGAAGATAATTCCTATTACTAAAAGGAAAATGTAAAGGTCAAACTTGGAAGCCTATATAAAGGATAATATTCCTTGGTTACAAGTGCACCTCTTGAAGCAATATCAAGTTTAGCTCTAGGTAAACTCCTCCTAATAAGGTTATTAAAATTCCTCTTGGAGGTGTGAGTAAGTGAAATAGCTTGGAAAGAGAGGGTGCATTAGGATTATTAGGAGAGAGTTCAAAGTCTATATAATTATAACAATTTTTCATATAGTGAAGTTTTGTCTCTGACAGCCTGTGGTTTTTCTCTGGTTTTAGAGTTTTCTAGGCAAAATTCCTTGCGTTTCTATTATTCTTTTTCTTATTACTCTATTGTTCGCCTTGGTTTCATAACAAGCGGTATTAGAGCTAAAGTTCATGATGGAGCACTGAAGGTTTGGCTTAAGTTCTTGATAGTGCATTGGAGTTTTGGTGTGATAATTGAATAGTTATGGTTTTATTTTTTCAAAGAATTGTTGTCTAAGGAGGCTAGGTTTTAAGTGGGACTACTTGTAAACCCTCCACTCTTTCCTAGAAGCTTACTTAGGGAGTAATATTCATCTATAGGAAATTCACCGAGATTAGAATTGCATCAAGAGTAATACTAGAAGTGCAAAACAAAATGTCTACTTTCAAGGCTGATATAGAGAAATTTGATGGAAGAATGAATTTTGGATCATGGCAAGTACAAGCCAAGGATATTTTGATTCAAAATGGCTTATACAAGTTTTTGAAGGGAAAACCAACCCCTGATTCAAGTAGCATTACTGGTGAATCTAGCAAATCCGAGAAGAAGTAAGCAGTCCACTCGAGCCGTGGACACTCTAGGCACCTTAAAAGAAATTCTTTAATTGGTAGAGCAGATTCATAGCTCCAAAGGTAATACTAAAGGTTAAACTAACAGTGTGTCTCTCAATGTTATGGGAGAAGATCATGTTCTCTAAGAAGGATATGTACATCCTTATGACATTTCGCTTGGTGTCGTGAATGAGGATGTGTTACTACTAGTGGGTCCACAAGTTTATACACAGGCATTAGTTTGACCTTCATGTAGGGTGTGTGACAGAAGGTAAATCAGTAGTTGAGGAACTCCCAAAAAAGCATGGAGGTTGTACCATAAGTTTTCAGCAGGTTTTTTTACATGTGGTCAAGGTAAAATCTTAGAATGGATTTATTTTAAGTAGGTATACTCTTTACAGTAGAGTATGGTAATTCTCTAGTTTAAGGATTACGATTATTGGTAAGAGACAATGCTAAAGTTTTATTTAGCCAAGGTTGAGATTGTTAGGATATTGGCTAAATAAAATAATATTTTTAAAATTCCTAAAAGATATTCTTAGAGTCTTGATAAGGATAACAATCCTATTAGGAGAGTTCCACGTAAATTAGGAAATGAAGAATCCTGTTGGAAATAAGAGAAATCTACTTCAATTAAGAAAGTAAGACTAATCATATTTTAAAGGAAAATTTTCACAAATGACCTTATATTTTGGCCTGCTATCACAAATGACCTCGAATTTTTAAAAATAGACCAAAATGACCCTACTATTTACTCATATGTTAAATGGAGTGATGTCAAAGGTATATTGGTAATTTTAATTAAATATTCAAAGTTAATTAAAAAAGAAACAAAAAAAAATCAAATCACCCTTAAAATAAATCAAATCACAAACAACACCCAAAAAAAATTTACCACCAGTAACCCCAAAACTACACCTCCACCCCTCCACCACCATTGAATCTAAAACCATCAACCCTAAAATCAAACCTCTATCCTAAATCCCAGCCAAAAAATCCAACAATACACCACTACCATCGCCACCCCGAATCCTAGCCCAACACCATTATCACCCCAAACAGCCACACCCTAATACATCTCAAATCTTTTAACCAAAAATAAATAAAAAGTCAGTCAAAAAAATTAACAAAGAATAGGTTGAAAAAGTTGAAAAACCTACTCCACCAAGAAGTATTCACAAAACTTCAAACTTGGTGCTAGCACTTGCCTCTCCCAAACATTCCTCCATTCCTCTTGATCACAACTTGTCAGTAATGACTTAGACGTCGTTGTTTCATCCAGTCTCCATAGGTCTATCCACCAGATTGACTTGCAAGCCACTGTTAGATTGCCACTCGCCATCACCACCCACCGTCTCAAGTCCATCTCTGCAAGTCACCCCCCACGTTACTCACAATCCAATCTCTCTCCCTCGCCTTCTCAAGATGGGTTTGCATTTGAGATGATATGTGTTTTGCCTTTTTGCATTGTTTTGAATGGACCTAGTTAAGATTTGTTGTTATTTTTGGCAAAATTTGCTTGAGATTTGGGAAAGGTAGAGTCAAGAATGGTTGGTTGGTTTGATCTAATGTTGGTATTCCACATGTGAAAATATTGTAATGCTAGTGCTGCTTTTGAGAAATTGCTGCTTAATGATCTGTATTAATTCTTATTAATTTGGTAATATTATGAGAAGTCAGCTTTTGGACGAAATGGGTTTGCTTGAAGCATTTGGAAATTTATTTAATCTTTATGAAACTAATAAAAGATATGTTTTTGAATTCATTTCTCTCGCATGCTTTGCGAGCCTTTTGTCCTAAGTGATTAACGAGAACAATACCAGCACGGTTTCAATTGTGGTGAGGCTATCAACTTTGCAATTGGTGATTGGTTTCCCTACGGGCTAGCTATTAAGGAGGCATTGGTGAGTGGTGACGAGTTTGAGGAGGAAAGGGAGGCCATGAGAATGGATATTATTGATTCTGGAAGGTCTACACTTTAGACCTTTTAGGTGTTTTCTTCAAATCAATATTATGATGAATAATAAAATTTGTGAAAGTTAAATGCAAGCGAGAGTTGGCGTAATGGTTGTGGTGAAAATGCGTACATTAATGTACTAAGTTTGAATCACCATGAGGTAGAAGGCTTTTTCTCCCCTTACAATCAATATTTTAAAGGGCATTAAAGTCATTTCAACCTCATTCCATCAAGTTGATGGAGTTAGGGTAAATATAAGGTCATTTGTGAAATTTTACCAAATGTGGGCGTCATTTCTATTAATTTTTAAAAAGGTGAAATCATTTGTGATATGACACCAAAATATAGGGTCATTTGTGAAATTTTTTCAATTTTAAATAGGAGAGTTTTGCTAAGAAAGAAAGAGGATACCTATGACTGAAATGAAAAGGATTCTTATTACTAAAAGTGAAGACTTGGAAGCCTATATAAAATATCATATTCTTTGATTACAAATGCACCACTTAAAGCAATCTCAAGTGTAGCTCTAAGTAAAATCCTCTCTAGTGATGATTAAAATTCCTCTTGGAGGTGTAAGTAAGTGAAATTGCTTTGATTATAACAATTTTTTATAGAGTGAAGTTTTGTCTCTGACAGGTCATGGTTTTTCTCCGGTTTTGGAGTTTTCCATATAAAAATCATTGTGTTGTTATCATTCTTGTTCTTCTTTCTCTATTGTTTGTCTTGGGTTCATAACAGGAAACACATGATATAAATTATAAATGGATGTTGTAGAATTGTGCGCTCTGTGGTTCATTTCAGTGCTCTTCTCTTTCGACTAACATAGAATAGCAGAGAAATAGTAACGGTTCTTTTCTCCCCTACATATGTGGTGTATTTGGTGAATATAAGAAAATGCGAGATTAAATTATTTGTCGGATTATAATAATTGGTATTGCCGCATGGGATTTGATAACTCCCTAGGTTCATAACCAATCCTCTCTAGTCCAATGCAACCATAAAAATTTAATCCGATCTCATCCTATGAACTAAATATGGCCTTGCTACACAATTAGAATTCCCAAACTTATATGTGCGCGTTTAATGTGCATGTTTTTACGTCTGTTCTTGTCATTGATCACTTCATCTGATTAATTAACCTATAACAAGTGAAGCACCAACTTAAAAGAAGCAGTAAAAAGTTCTGAGTGGTTTCCAATTTTTGAGGCATAAACTCCTGACTTCGGGGAGGAGAATTATGACATCAATCAATGATCTGAGCAACATAGTCATTTTCTTAAAAAAAAAGCGCCCATATTAGTCTTCATGCGCATCTTTTGCAGACTGCTCCCTTTGATTTGGCTACAGACACTTATAGAATCTCTGCCACAAAATGCTTATAATGGTATGGCTGAGGAGATCCTCATCGCAACATGGGAATCACATGTGGGAACGGCTTGTCAAGGGGTTACTTGGGACCGGCATTCCCTCTCTAAGCTTCGAGCAGCTGTTATTGGTGGCCCATTTATCCTCATTGCTCCGACATCTTACTCAAGATTACCGGGCCTGGTCAAGTGGAATGCCAGATTTGTTCTTATGGGGTTTGCATGGAGAATACAGACGTGAAGCCAAACTTGTTGAAGACAAAGGCCCTAGGGGTCGACTCTCTGAACAACAAGTAATTTTCTTCGTAAACATTGTCAACAAGTAATACATAGGTTGCCTATCGAGTTACTTTGTCAACTTCTTTTCAAGTATCTATAGAAGAAAGAAAGCACAAGCCAGCCACCTCCACTTGGAGATTTCAAGGTTTTAGCTTGTTGGGAATCTCCGGTTGACACTGCAAGCCAGCGTTACTAATTTTCTTCAAAGTTGATATTTAATTCCTGAGGTTTGTTCCCTTTCAGTTTATGAATTAACGTCTAGAATTTTGACATGAATAATTCATTCACCTAGTCAAAAGTTGTCAAAAAGTAGAGTTTTTACACCACTCTTAGCTTGAATTAATGCACATAAGAATAACAAATTTATGCATGACCGCTATTGTATAATACATCTTACCGTGTCATTCACACCATATCAACCTGAGAGCCTAATTCAATATGGACCGATTAGCTCCTGATATTTATTAGATGTCCTAGCACAATTTTTCTGCTCTAGTGTAAAACAGCATAATGGAATTGTAATGTGTAATCATCTTTCTGTTATTATGTCGATTATGAATTCTCAAAGTACAGATTCCATATTGATATTTGTGTTCTTTGCTTTCGTTAGTCATAATAGTTGAGTTATATAATTGGGTAATTTAGAAAAATGCTCACATCATCTAAACATGATAGTATTTTACCATCTTCAGGTTTTTCTTTTAAGAAATATATGCATTGTCTTGTTGAAACCGAGTTTGCTGCTCATAATTATTCTCAGTTATTGTGTGTTCATTCAGAACTCTAAAATTATTCAAATATAAAAGGAATCCTAAATCTCTTTAGTCCTTCATAGTTTGTTCCTAATATGATCCAATTAGTATAATCATGCGTGCACCACATTATGGACATCCGAATTAGACCAATAAATCATTACCCTTCAAAGACAGTAGAACAATGTAAGAGTAAAGAAACAAATCAGGATAAAGAAATTAACATAACAATAATATATAGACATGAGGTTTTATATAGCTAGCGAAAGAAAAACATTGTAAAGTAGGCTTTAAGAAATTACAAGAACCAGCGTAATTTAACGTGACTACTGCTTCACCTTGACCATCAGTAATTTTATTAGCTGAAATAAGCAAGAACTGAGAAAACAGTTTGTGCCAAGGTAAGCAGAAGCAACAAAATAGCGGCAAGCAGGGAAATTAATGCCCAAGGAGTGTTGAAATATCTGTGCCTCAAGTTGGCCATCCATTTGTTGCAACGCCTACTATAATGCTTGTTCACTTCGTTGAATAATTTTGAGTAGGAGAAATTCCCGCTGAAAGTGATATTGTCACGAAGTTTGTTGAACAAGTCTGGAAGTTTTTTTTCATCACCTAACCAACTATCAATAATTCCACTCTCGCAGAGTAATTCCACATCCTTTCCTGTGTTGATGAGGCAGTCCATGAATCTCACATAATCAGCAACGTACAGATGTTCGCCCCCAAGGAACTCTTCATAGGCAATGAGATTTCGGAAGAAACAATCGGTCCTATCATCAATCGTCAAGGTTGGGATTTTGAGAACACCATTTTGAAACTTTACATTGAACAACTGACCAGCTTCCTTCTTCTTGAACTTGATTCCAGCCTCTTTAAGCCTTGTGGCAGAAGGTATGAATTCCCATTCCTCCTCAATTTCCAGAGAAGGAGGTCGCCAAGCATTATGTAATAATCCCAGTAAATGCCTGCTTGTTCGGATGGATTCATGATTATCTAGTGCTTGGCGATGTAATCGATTCCCTGCTGGTAACACATAATGAATTAGATCAGAAATCATTTTTATGAAATCGTTGAAATTTTGGTTTGGCATCTTAGTCATGTCAAAGAACTCAAGAAGAACAGGGAAGGGAAGTTGATTTTCAACTAATAATAGATCACTGAACACAGCTTCATCGACGCACTTCGCGTCAAAAATAGGGTTGTTACTCCTATTCAACAACTTGCTAATTAGTTCAAAAATGAAGCAACTATCAAAGAGCATCATCTCCACAAATTCATCGAATTGAATATGACTTAGATCTTCGGCATAGAAAGTACGAGCTCGTCCTTCCATTGACCTCATGACCTGGACATATCTTTCCAGGTTATCTTCCCCTGTTCGTTGGAGAAGCATTTTGAGAGAGTGCAGTTTGTGCTCTTCCATTCCCTTTAAGTGATTATTATTGTGACGATGATAAGGACCAATTGCAACCATCTGTGGTTCATATGCCTCTTTATTCACATCGCGTAGAGGTCTAGGCACTCTAAATATGGAACGATCTGACGATCTAGCTGGATGAGCATCAAGCTTTTCGCGAATTTGGATACATAAATGATCACCCATCAGCTTCTCTTATGCTATTACATTATATATAAAACCAAGAATATAATCAGTGTTAAATCCTTATAATATTCTTAAAGAAAATAAGGTCAATATAATTTTAAAAGCGAATATAAAATCCATAAGAATGGATAGAGTAATTTAATAGACCTAGAAACATGTAAAATCCTGAAATTTTATTGATGCAATTAGACGTCTTTTAAAATTAAAATTAAAAAAATAAAATAAAAATTTGAATAGGTCAGAGTTTAATTTAAATCTAAATGAATTTAAATACCAAATTTTACATGTTATGTTTATTTTATTTAATTTTCTTAATAACTAACAATAAAGTCTTAGATTATTTTACTCTCGCATATAGAAACTTAACATCTAAAAGCTCTTAAATTAATTTCAGAGATATATTATCATCTTAAATGTTATATATGTCTTATATTTTACATTTTATGGAAAGATTTGTAGTAATTAATTTAAACAACTAATATCTCGTTATAAAAAAATTACAAAGAAAAATTTTAAAAACATATAATTGACTATGTAGGTTTATAACTTCAAATTAATACTAAGAATGTTAAATAATAGTAGTAAAAATTATTAATTAAGACCTAACAAAATAAAGATATGTTAGGGAGTTAAATTAAAAGAAAATATTAAGATCTACATTAAAATGAAAGCCAATAAATTTTGATTTCATATCAAGATTCATTGTACGAATTGTGATGTTATTAAATATATTAACAATTAAATATTAAACACTGAAAACATTAGAGAACTTACTTGTTTGAAGGCAGTACTCTTTGCACGATTACTTGAACTAAGATCTTCCCAACAAATTAGATGATTTATTGAAAGAAAATGTCACCAAAAAGTACTGCCAAGGATGCTATAATATTCATATTGTCTTTAAGGAGAAAATAAGAAAAAGTAAAGCAAAGGGAATTGCGTGCTTGGACCTTTCAATGACTTGTATACAGTTTAACTAATTGAAATGATAGGAGACGTGAATCCTTTTATTTAAATAATCCTTTCTCAACTTCTTTTCTAAATAATCCATTGTTCTAGAAATAGTTTCGCTGAAACCTTTTCTTTTTAACTCGGCCATTTCTCAACTTTTTGGACTGGGAACTTTGCTTGCAATGTTTGCTAAGAATGTGAATAAAGTTATAAAAGAAATTAACTAATAATTTAAGTTGTTAATGAGACAAAGCACCACGGAGAATAAATCATGCTTGAAGATCACAACTCCTACTCAAGACACACGATGTAATTATCGAAAGCTCGCAACTGTACGAGAGCAAAACAAACAGCACAAAAAAAAAAAGTAGGTTATAATAGCCTTCTGTGTATGTTTTCAATTAAGTTAATCCAATTTTGAAGTGCGGATTTTTAAACCACTTCAACGGCCCCTTAATATGGATAGATCTATAATCCTGATACGAGATACAATAACTACAGAGGTGTAAACTTCACCTAGGTGGTAAAAATGTTTTCTTTAATATACAGTTGCTAATAAATAAATAAAATAATGTAATTAAATGTATATTTTTTTTAAATAACATATAATGCTATTTAATAATATTACATAACATAATACATTACATAAACTTATAATATTAAAAAATAATTTATGATAAAACTATTCAATAACGTTACATAACATTGCACACTACTTTAGGTTGGAGTCGAGCGCATCGATAGACCTGATGCATTGAACTAAATTCTAATTTAATCGATAAACTATTTTTGGCGGGCCAACTTATAGGCCTAAGCTAAAGGCTCTAGCATGACCCACCTCTATACTAGGCCTTTAGCCTAGCTTATCATATAGCTTTTGGGCTCGTGCCTTTTCAAGCCTGGTCCAGCACATTGCTTATCGTGATTCCCAGATCTATAAGATTGGTTACTCTACAATCTACATGGCTACTCATGGGAGGCCGAAAACCAACATGAGCTAGGTAGTTAATGTAGCTAGCTTTGAAATTCCGGTTTGCAGCCCCTTCGTAGTCAGTATTATCGGACCGCACGACTCGAATTGTCCATACATATCAACTCCGCCTAGCTAGTCCAACGGGATTATCTAAACGATAGGGCCATCTCGAATATTCCAATGTAATGTACATCCGGATCCCTGTTTAGCTTTCAAATTTTAATAGCCACTTATATTAGAGCCCAATTTGGATTGTTTTACTATAATCAACTTAAAATAAATTGCAAAATGTTTGGCAACCAAATTTAGAAAATTGATTTGCTTTTCAACGGTAGTATAAAAGTATTTAACTTTGTTTTAAATGTTTGCATAGATAATTTTGTTAAAAGTTTGATTATCGAAGTCCCTACTCTTGATATTCTTTTGCAAAATGGATTATTTTATAATCAGCTTGAAAGCTACTCGCTTTTAAAATATTTTGCCAAACACTTAAAACTGTTGTAACTTAAGAAAATAAGTGATTATTTCTTAACCTATCGCACTACCAAACTGGTATTAGGTTGTTGTGAAATCATATGGGAATCTTCTTTTTCTTTTGAGAAATGAGTAAACATGTTATCCTCCTCTAGAAACATATTCGTTATGTCAGTTTATTATGCATGTAGTGATGGTTTTGTTTTAATTTAGTATCATGTAGATAGCTTTTATTTAGCAAGAAGAACGTACCTTACAGAATTTCAGTTGCAAAAAGTTCATAATCAATGGTACTCCAGAGAAGATGAGGTAGTGCCGGTTCAATTAACTCCTCTAGTACAATCTGTTCCGAAATGTGATTCCCATGTTGTGATGACATCAAGATAACCAGAGCTAGTCAACTGGAATGCCATATTTGTTGTTATGGCGCTTCCATGGAGAATACAGTGGTGAGTCGGGCTTGTTGAAGTTAAAAAGTCTTAGGGATCGAATCTCTGAACAGCAAAGTGCATGGCTACTTTTGTTAATGGATGGTGGGTTCGACGTTGAGGTTTGTAAAGTAAGCACTGCACAACAGATGCCTACATGAAGCCATATTGATTTGTTGAGAGTGCATGGAAAAAACTTGATGAACATCGCATTTTACCAGACGGAAGTTTGTTTCACCTTTTTTTTTTTTGGGACAGAATTAGGATCATTTCCTTTGCTTTCTTTAGCCATAATAGTTGAATTACATATATACTCGCGTAATTTACAAATGCTCACATCTTACTAAACAGGATATTTATTTTACAATCTTCAGGTTTTACTATTAAGAAAAATAAAAAAACTGTAACACATTATGAAATTTACAAAAAAAAAAAAAAAAAAATCTACTGCCTGCTCTTGATTTCAAATTGCGTTGCTTTTGCTTTAGTACTTCTCCTTCCCCATCTTCTTGTATGCTTTCTCTCTTGCACATATGCAGTGAACTACTAGAGACATTGGTTTTTTGTTTTGGGGGTGCGGGGGGGCGTGGGTGGTGTGGGTGTGGGGGTGGGAGAAGAGGTCAAAGGAATTTTAATTTACGACTTCATGTCAAAACGAAATTTACAATGACCTTCGTATGTCAATTCAGAATGCAAAAAGCATAATTGTTTCGAATTTCATGTTAATACCAAACATTAATAAATACAGAGGTTAATAAATAAATAAAAAGATTGCTTATCCACTATTAAATTAATAATTCAGATGATTTCCATCTCCAGTTGCAATGTGATCAACTGGTCTTTATACTTTCTCTGCGTGCAGTGTAACAATTTTTTCATATCAAGTCATTGCCTCTGGTTGCCTGAAATTTTTAAGAAGCTAGAAGTGAAGCTTGCTTGTTTTTAAGAAGCTAGAAGTGAAGTGAAGCTTGTTTAGAAAGCAAAGGATAAATGAGATGTGTAAGAGCGACTTTGTCATCTGTATTATAATGTAATCAATTTAACCGGGTGGAATAGCTGAAAGCAAAGAGCAACTCCAAGGGCCCATCTTTGAATGTAGATCAAATTAAATTCGCTTCGACGCTTTAGGATTAAATATCTAAAGAGCTTTTTTTTTTTTATCAGAAATTATATTTGATAATAGTTAAATATTCAGAAATGGCTTTTGAGATTATCAATTAGCAAAGCGGGTCACGGGTTGACCAGCCATATGGTTATGGGCAATTCTACGGTTTTTTCCCAACCGGGCTACATTTAATTAAGGGAATCTCGATAGTACGAGAAAACTTTACTAATAAAAAATTTAATTTTACACCTTAATAGGGGGAATATAATGATCCTCAAAATGCATGTTATATACATAGGCAAAAGCAAAATTAAAACAACAATAGTACACTTGTTATGTAATTTAGGTTGTGTTTGTTTCAATCATTTAACACTTTTTAGATCTAAACACTTTTTAGGACTTAATTTACACTATTTAATAGTATGTTTGTTTGCTCTTTTAGATACCACTTAAAAAAAATGGCAAGGGAATATTTTACCTTTAATGTGACTTTTTTACCCTTATTGAAATGTAACATGTTTGTATTATATTTATACAATTCTTTAAAAATTGAAAAGTTAATAAAATTAAACCAAAATTCTTTTTCATTTAAATAATTAATATTAATTTTTTACAAATCTTTAAAAAATAAATATTAACTAAAATAAAATAAAAATTCTTTTTCATTTAAATAGTTAATATTATATTTCTTATAATTTTTTAAAAATTAAATATTTAATAAAATTAAATCAAAATTATAAATAATTATAAATTTAATATTTATTATATTTTAATTAATATTTTTTTAATTTGTAATTGAGTATATTTTTTTTAATTTATTCTTATCAATTATTAACCAAGTTTTCTTTAAATTAGTTATTTTAACTAAACTACCTTAATAAAAATAACAAAACAATGTAACTGCCTAATCATCATGAAAGGTGTGCGTCATTTCCTTGTCGCGTTTGCGCTAGTGGCATTGGCCTTCACATTAGCCCTTACCTTTGACCCTAGCCCTCTTCAAGACTTCTGCGGATGGAAACTGAGAACGCAGCCAGGCGAGAAAGAGAGGAGGAAAAAATAATTGTAATCGTGTTTATATAGGAGGGTATTTTTAGTATTTTATATATTCAGATGTTTTTAATTACAAAAAGTGGTAATTTTTCACTTTTTAATTCAGACAAATATCACTTAAAATAAGTTATTAGACACTAAAACAAACAAGAAAAAAATTTTAAACCACTTAAATCTATCTAGATTCAGATTTAAGTGGTTAAAACAAATAACCTCTTAGTGTCAAATAATAGTGTAACTTCCCAAATATGAAAATAATGAATAAGCAACACCTTTAAAAAATAATTAATTAAATGAGTAGTAATGTATTAAAGTATAAGAATCATGAACCTTACTTCTTCTACTTAAACCCCCTGTAATCATATAATTTAATAGAATTCAATAGGAAAGGTTGCTGCTTTTTAATCCTACATTTTTTGTTTCAAAAAATATATTTGTATAATTCATTACTTTTTTTGGTTTGAGTTTGTAACTTTTTGTAAATGTAGCTAATAAGGTTGGCCCTCTAACTTAAAATTTGAATGCTCTGGTGCTTGCATTCATGAAAGACTCTTTAGAGATTGATTATTGCTTGAGAAAACCAACATCATCAACTAGGTAAGCATATTAGCTAAAATAGTTAAACTATTTAATTCAAAAATCCATGAACCTTAAACTCTTTAAAAACAATAAACAATAGGATTAGTATACAAATCTTGTTCCTATATAAACTTGTTAAATATAAATTATTCTATTGTTGGTCAACCGGTAGTTGGAAAATTTATATATGGATACTACATAACAATCAAAATCAATTAATTTAGATGCTAAAATTAAGTCATCAAGTCTCATAACTCATAAATTATATCTCTAAAATAAAATCTTAAATCTTAAAAGAATTATACAAGATAAATATTTACCTTGATGACTTGAATAATGTAGTAAAAAATGAGTCCAATTTTTTAGTTCCACCAAAGACAGTGAGAGATTGGTGCCGGAAAGATCAAAAAATGGTAAAAGAAAGCCTACCACAGTTTCAGACCATGTGGTTTTCGTGAAAAAGAGGGGTAAAAGAAATTGATAAAGTCAGTCTCAGGATTCTTCAAATTTTATATTCATTATTTGCCCTAGGGTTGTATTTGTTACAAATTAAAATTATAGTCGTGTTTGTAGAACTTTTCAATCGGGGTCATAGCCCGAGCTAGCCTACCAATGGATCCGCCTCTGCATACGGGTCCATTAATTGGCTTGTGATCAGGGATACGTCTGTCCGAGATGAAATTGAAGAGAAAGCTTTTAATTGGCTGTTTTTGAGAAAGAAAAGGACCTCAACCGAATAAATAAGGGTGCTGTTGATCTAATTTCTATTTGACTTTTAAGGATTTTTTGACACATCAATCTTTATTAGATATAAATGGTCAAGATTTGCTATTATTCTTTATTCATTATATTAATTTGTGTGATCACCAATCATATTTTTGAGAAAGATTAAGTAAATAAGGTTAGTAGAAAATCCTTGTCTCCTACGTGACGACTCTAAAAGGGCCATAAACTACTGTCATACTTTGAAGCCGATACAAAGAGTGCAAGTAAATTAGATGGGTCTGAATTTGAATTTTAAGTCCAAGGTACTATAGCATTTCTCCCATTTGTTTGACATAAATGTTAAATTATTTGATTAATACACTCGGATTTGTTGAAATTAATTCTAACTTGCATCTTTTCCAGTGGGCTTATGTATTAATCAGTACCTTGTGGCATTTCAAAGATGTCAGTGCTTTGTGGTAAAGAATAAAGATCGATGTCCAACTTAAGTCAATTTTGAGAAAGTGATAGTTGTCATATTCTTCTTTAAAAATCTGTATTTACAACAAGCTTATTGTTATTATTATTGTTTTGCTTTAAAGATGTCTTATGGTAACAATTGATTAATGTGCTTAAAGATGTACATATGTTTTTTCTATTTACATACAAAAATCTAAGAATATTTATTTTGCATCACTTCCTTGTTTTATTTTCAGCCTTCCCACCTCCTTGTTGAGCTATAAACAAAAGAAAATTGAAAAAATGGACACAATTAGGGACCCTTGATGAAATTCGGATGCATCCTGAAAAATTTTCATGCCATAGACACTTTATGGACAAAAAGACTCAATTACTCTTATATATTCAATTTTTTCCCAAAACCTTATTTCCCTCTTCACTTAAAATTACCGAAACCCCTCGACACTGCTCGAAACGCAAACCGACACAAGCATCGGCCGAGAATAAAAGCAAGACGACGCAGACAAAAGCACCCATCGACACTAAGGTACGTTTATTCGTCGGTTTTTTCGTACTTTAGTGATTTATTTGGTTTTTTCATTTGTCGTTAGATTTGTGTTAGTTTTTAGGGTATTTGAATTAGGGATTTGTGTTTCTGTCAGATTTGTGAACTTATTCTGTGTTTTTGGGGATAAATCTAGTGTTATTAGGTGATTTTTGTGGTTTGATATGTATAAAAACTGTGAAAATTGACGGGCTCGGTCGCAAGGTAGACGATGGTCGAGTGTCGGATATGTCAAGATATGTCGGATATCCGACACTCGACCATCGGATGAAAGTGAAAACAATTTTGTCGAGTGTTGGATACATCATTCGAAGAGTCTACAGTGTCAGATTTTGCATCCGACACTTGACAAAATTGTTTTCACTTTCATCCGACATGTCAAGTGTCAGTTATCTGTCACATCTCGAGTGTCGGATGAAGAATCTGACACTGTAATCTCTCTTCGATGATGTATCCGACACTCGAATTCGACTCTCAACAAAATTATTTTCACTTTCATCCGACATGTCAAGTGTCAAATGAACAATTTTGTCGTGTGTCGAATGCAAAATCCGAAGAGTTTACAAATCCGACACTCAACAAAAATGGTTTTCACTTTCATCCGACATGTCGAGTGCCGGCTATCTGACACATCTCGAAACTCTTCGATGACGTATCCGACACTCGACAAAATTGTTTTCTCGAATGAAAGTGAAAACAATTTTGTTGAGTGTTGGATTCGGGTGTCAGATACATCATCCGAAGAGTTTACAGGATCCGACAGTTTTGTCGAGCTTTGTCGAGTGTATCAAGCGTTTAGACAGTTTGCTTGTTTTAGCCTTGTTTTTTGGCGTCTTTGCATCATATATAACTATAACAGATTTTGTTTTTGCAGGTTGAAGCAAATGGCAAGTGAATTTGGACTGTCCTTCACCATGAAGACACCGTATGATGAGCACTACCATGTAGGGGTGGGATTCGTGTCGTGTCGTGTCGACCCATTTAATTATTCGTGTCAAAACATGAAACCCAAACCCACCCGATTATTAAACGTGTTACCCACGTGTCGTAATCGTGTCATATTTAATTCGCATAATTTACTTAATTGTTTAACTTAGTTATACATAATATATTATATTTTCTATATTTAAATCAATTAAAATTATTTTTAAAATATAAACCATTGTTAGTATAAAATATTATTAAAATCATCATAATTTATTATTTTAAAAATTAATTTATTTTATAGTATAAAAATTTCAGTTTTATAATATATATATTGTAAGTAGGTAATAATTTATATCATTGAATGAATTTATATATTAAGGATATACAAAATATATTTAACTATTCGTGTCATTAAACGGGTTGGCGTGTTGAATACCTTCAACACTAACCCGACCCATTTATTAATCGTGTAGCGTGTTCGTGTCGTGTTCGTGTCGTGTTCGCGGGTCGTGTCAAAAATTCCCACCCCTACTACCATGCGGTGATCATAAACTTGGCAAGTTTGAACTGTATACAATGGATTCGCGCGCATTTGAGTGCGAGGCAACAAGACATGTTTCGTAATACATGTTTTGGGTTTCTTTTAGACATTCGGGAGTTGTCCTTTCCATCTCAGTTGGTGCACAATGTGCTTATGTGGGAGGTTAACACAGTGGGCTACGATGAAGAGATGTGGTTCCTTATTGAAAGTAAAAATATGGTTTTGAACTACAATACAGTTAAAAAATAAAATTTCTTTTTTCAACATCTAGTATTTGTAGTTATTTTTTTGTTACCATTATTAGCATCTTATATTTTTTTTCCTTCTTTGTAGGAAGACTGATTTGTTTTTCTACCCACGAGTATGGTTTGGTTACCGGATTGACCTTTGCATCCACCGTGCCACCAATACTGACTGTCTTGAATCCGTGCCCTTTGTTGGATACGTATTTCGATGGCGAGGACATGGAGCTCAAGGAATTCTATGCGAGACTTCGCAAATTGAATGTCTCAGCTATGCCAGACAAGGATGTTGCGAAGCTGACCTTGTGCTACGTGCTGGAGCGTTTTTTCATGGCACAGGATCGACGCCGAATTGTCTCCCATATGTAGTTGAATTTTGTCAACACGCTAGATGATTTTAACAATTATCCATGGGGATCGGTGTCTTTTGATAAGACACTTAAAGGAATGAAAAATGCTTTAGCCGGGAGGTTAGAAAAGTACAAGAAGCGAGCCAAAGCGAAGACAGGCCAAGTAGAGAGATATAACTTAGAAGAGTGTCCCTATGCTATTCAGGTACATACTACAAAACATGTGTGTTGGCATGTTTTTTTTTCTTTGGCGCACAAATTTAAATACATAGTGTCACTAAAAAACCCTTATGTTATTAAGGTTTGGTTATACGAGGCCGTGCCGTTCATTGGCGAGACATATGGGCGAGTGGGCAAGGACTTGGAGGGGAAAATACCGCGCTTGTTGAAGTGGGAGACAAAGAAGACCCTGTCAAAGGACATCATCAAACGTGATATCCTGCTGGTTAGGAGGCAGGTATGTAAGGTTCCCCTGTCTTATGAACTTTTCCTGTTTTCGATCATAGTGAATCACTGTTTAATTTTATCGAATCACTGTTTAATTTGATGGATTATTTGTTGACGCAGACTCGTCCACTCGTCGTTTTGGAGCCATCTAATACAGAGCAGAGGACACAGTGGTATTTTAGGTTCGCTCAAGTATTTGGCATCCGGAGAGGTGCACATGTAGCCTGGCGACATCTGTGGATGCTCCTTTAATGCCCGATGAGAGGATTAAGCTACTTCTGACAGAGCATCCATCAGCTTCACCTCCTGCTAGTCAGAGTTTCCCTATTCGACCTAATGTAGGGCCAGCCAGAGACACAACCGGTCGTAAGGGTGCTCTACCTCCTGCTGGTCAGAGTTCCCCTATTATACCTAAGGTGGGGCAAGCCGGAGCCACATCTAGTCCTAGGGTGAATGTGTACGGTCTTCGTCGCCTGCTTCCCCCCCTGTACGTCCAGCACACGGTCATGAGGATCCTTTCGGAACTCATCCTTTTGGACATAGTCCCATCGATAGTCTTGATATAGGGGCAGACATGGACAAAGCCTTTTCCCTAGCAGTCCTGCACCTACCAGGTTTGACAGCTATGGTCCTGGAGTCAATTCGATTCCTCCATCGGGTCGTGCGACCACCTACCGTAACAGTTCCCCCTTGTACACGATGTCCCTTCAAGCTCGAATGTAAGTATTGAGAATTTAGATTCGTATACTTATCTCCAACAATATCTTGTCCTTGAGAGTTGCATTCAGGTTACCCTTCAGATGATGAGTGCGCAATCCATGCAGTGCATAAAGGAAAACTGCTATAATAGCTCGTTCAATGCTCCGAGGATGGTCAAAAATGAAAACAAGATCTCAGATATTTTGTATAACATGATCATGCAACTGTCTCATGAACCAGGTCTAGGAGTCATCATTTTCAGAATGCCCAACTCCAAAGGCCAAGGGGTATATTTGCTTATTTATATCCATACAAGAAGCCAAAAACATTGTACCTTTATATTTTCATTTCAAAAAAGAACCATCAACTGCGATAACTGGCCTAATTGATGATGCAAATCCAGCAATAGAGGCCCCCATACTCATGAAAAAGTATATAAAACGGTTGTTGTCATCGGTTTCTAAAGAAGTTTTGGTCCCCGGGTTTGCTTTCTCAATCATGTACATGTACTGGGGGAGTAGTGTGAATGATTCCTCATGAGATCCGTAAAGCTCTTACAAAGCTACCTATTTTACCTTCCATGTCTTGTTGTATGTGATATTAACACCCAATGACTCCTGAACATTAGACATAATATCCTTTGGATGATATATTCTCGATGCCTCAACGAATTTACTCTTAGTATGTTTGCCAATGACATGTGTAGTTGCTTGTTTGTGATTTGGGTGAAGTCCGGCTTCGGAGCATGTGTGATGATTCTTATATTTTTTCACTTGGAAGAAATATGAATCGACTGCCTTTGTGGCACGTAAATGCCATTTACAAGATTCAGCGTGGCAGATAGCCTCAAACCTTGTTGCATTAGAGTTCCTCACCTTGAATTAAAAGTTTTGTCTTAGTGCCAAATTCGATAACTTCTCACGAAGCTCTGTTTTGCTGTTAAACATCTGTCCAACCCCAACCTCAATCCCGTCAACTACAAACGAGGAAGCATCATCGCCATCTGTGGATGATGAATGCACAATAGGCGGCATCCACCTGAATGTGGTAGCCCGACGATTGTTATTCTCAGAGCCCAAATTCGCTTCTTCATGTCTATGATTTGCATCCATTTTCGACTTATTATTCGACACCAGATCTTGCTGATGTTCGTATACTAGAGCAATAGGTGCGGAGCGAATTGGAGAAGGAACGGTAAACAGCACATCCTGGTTCACATCATTCAAGATCTCCGTCTATTCATCATTATCAAAATGCGAACCGTCTACATCCTGGCCATCAATAATAAAATCATCCAAACCCTTAACATCATTCTCAGTATGAATAGTGCAATCATCATTGTCATCGTCAACATGCTCACTAACATCATCACTACCATCATCATTATCTTCGTAATCTTCATCACCACCATCGTCATCATTAACATCATCACTAGCATAACTAACATCAATATTACCTAAACTCTCAAACTCTCTAATGCTATCAAGATGACGTACCAATCTCGATGGCATCGACGGGGGCACCCCTTCTTCATTTTCAACTAAGATCCCACCTGACTCATGCCCTAAATACTACTCAAACTCAATGCAAACGTCATCATTCAATTGTGGTTATGCACAAACAAGAGTGGACTCACTTAATTGGTTGTTTCCAGTTACTGAGCGAAACATAGAGGGATGACAAGATCTTTGTCGCCAACGTACTGTATCAGATCCTGCCCTCTGTCTTCGCTTCTCCCTATCTTCAACTTTGACAATTAATGGTGTATACAACTGTTGGTCCTCCAAACAATGTTGTATAAAGAAAAAAACATCGTCATCAGTCTTAATAGGAGTCGGCATTGGCAGAAGACACTTAAAAACAAATTTAACCTCTAAACTGATTTTATGCTTACAAAGATCCCAACCCATTCCAGTACTAATACAGTCAACCAACTCATTATAGGTAGTAGACCTACAAATTATCAATGGCTTCGCCCTCCCACCGGTGTATAAATAACCACCATTCCCTTGCATAGTCTAAGAATCATTGTATAGAATAAGTATGCGTAAAGTTTTCATATCCTGCATGATAGAGAAATATCATATAAGTCCGTGGACAAAAAATCATTACAAAATTGCTTACAAAAAAGCACAAAAACGACATTTCTACCTAAACGTTCGACAAAACTCGACAAAAAAACTTGACACTCGACACTGGACACTCGACAACCATCTCGACACGTGACGCATGACGATCGACGCTCGACTAACGAGATACCCATGTACTCGACACACAAACTTGACGAAATTTACATCCACTCAACGCACTATCATGACAATCGATCCTAGACTCGACACAACCCCTAGACACTCGACATGACTATCTGACATGTTGAGTGTCTATCCGACACAACCCCTTGACACTCAATGTAGCTCGACAAATCTCTTCTTCTTCTCCGTCGACTGCGATATCAAATTTTCTCACAACGAATGCCAATTTCCAACAAATGTTGACAAAACCACACTATCTCTAACCTTAGTTCACATACATATCTCCTATTTTAAGCTACATCATGCGGTTGACAGTTACCAAAACAATAAATAACCAAAACATTACAACCTACTGAAATTTTCAAGCCATTTAGAGAGAGAAAAATGAAAGTTTTTCTTACCTTGTTGCTCAACTTTAGTTGTTGAAGATTGTTTCAGACAATAATGAGTATACTTCTTTTTTTTTTCTAAATTCAATTATATAAGGGTAAGGGTAATTGAGTCTTTTTGTCAAGAAAGTGTCTATGGCATGAAAATTTTTTCAGGATGCGTCTAAATTTCATCAAGGGTTCCTAATTGTGTCCATTTTTTCAATTTTTCCTATAAACAATTACAAGAACAACTTCTCTTATCACGTCTCCCAAAAACAACGGTTATTGAAATGTATCGAAATTTGGAACCTCCTTGGGCAGCAAAATGGTGAATGGTCTCGAGTCTCTTCTTATGTACCAAAGAATGGAAGCCCAAGTCACATCATGCATCATATCATGTTCCAAGCAGTGGCATAACGAGAAAATTTTAGTGTTACACCTTTGGTATTAAAATGAAACATTTTCAAAAACTTGGCTCGGCTCCAGCCACCATCTGGTTCGCTGGTGGTTCCCAGTAAGTTCCGCGAAAGTTAGGCATCAATTGTAACTCGATTTCGAAAAGCTTGCAGTGGATTCCACGGAGTCATGGACATGTAGAGGGAAATCAAGGGTAAGTTTAAGATTGTTATACGCACTAAAAATTTATGCGAAGAAGTGTTGTAAAAAAAGTTAGTTATTAGCTATGGTGTGAGAATAAGATAAGAATGTTTGATAAAATTGATTTTTCAAATTGATATGTTGTCTAAAAGCTACTAATATGTATTTGATAAACTTGTTTCTTAAAATTTAATTTTCAATACAAAATACTAAAATATACAACCTTTTTTTTAATTAAAAATTTTAAGTCAATTGAAATTATATTATTAAAAATAAATAAATTATTTTTTGTGTGTAAAATTATAATATTAAAATAATTAATATTTATTTAAAAAAAGAAAAGAAAAGAAAAACAAAAAGAGGCTTTCGGATAGCCATTGTCGCTGTAGTTGACCACTGGTTAAGTGGCACATTCGACGACACTGCCATGCTACCATGATCATCGTCGACTGTCAATCCAAGATCTATTAATGTCATTGACAATTTGGTCAAAAATCGATAGGATCGAAAAATTGAAGTTTCAACACTGAAACTTTAAACGTTTCATCCTGTTCATTAGCTACATAAACAAAAAAACCATCAACAGTTCAAGGCAAATCGGTCGACAGTGAGCATGATGGTGGTGATTGTGTCATCGATGCACCACACAATTGGTGGCTGACGACAGTTGTACTTCAACAGTTTCTGTTATTCTTTTCATAAAATTAATTTTAAAAATATAAATCTCAATAAATTTATAAAATTTCTATATTATAATATATTAAATAAATAATTAATTTAAAATTTAATATTGAAGGGTATTTTTAGATGTATATTATTTGAGAAGTTATAATAATTTTGATATTTTGATTTTTCTAAATTTTAACTTTTCAAAATCAGATTTATAAAAGTTGCCTCCTACATCTTTTAGAAATCTAATATAAAATATATTTTTGAAGTGAATAATACTAAATCTAAAACTCATTTATAATCAAGATTTTATACAATTTAAGTTGACAAGATATTATTAGATGAACAATTATTATATCATTCAATTTAACATCGTTTATTTTTTTATGCATCTAGTGATAGTTTGTCAACTCAGATTGTATAAAAAAATAATTATAGATGAGTTGAAAATATAGTATTACCCTTGTTATGGCCATAACAATATTAGGCCTCAATTATTTCTAATACAGTAAGCCCATTACTGTAGCCCATTATCTGGGCCCGTTATCTGGGTCCCACAATGACCCATCCTGGCTCAATTATTTCTAATACAGTAAACCCATTACTGTAGCCCATTATCTGGGCCCGTTATCTGGGTCCCACAATGACCCATCCTGGCTCAATTATTTCTAATACAGTAAGCCCATTACTGTAGCCCATTATCTGGGCCCGTTATCTGGGTCCCACAATGGCCCATCCTGACTCCTATATAAACCCTCCGGATTATTGCTCAAGGTATGCACACTTTTCTGAACTTATTCTCTCTCAAGATTTCCTTCACTTTTGAGAGCTTCTCTCTCTAGGAAATTCTCCCAGAAAATTCTGGAGTGCCGGAAACTGACTTGAGCGTCGGAGGGTCTTCGCCGGCACCCCTGACTGTTTTCTTTTGCTTGCAAGACTGGACCCGACGTACGACCTGAGTTCCGACTCGCTTCCCGGTCGTCCAGAAACCGTGCATCAACAGTTGGCGCCGTCTGTGGGAACCGACAATTTAAGCCTCTTTAGTTGTTACTCCCATCCAAACGTACTCAAACACATCATGAGTCACGAATCCTAACACTCGACCTCCCTAGAGGTTGACGAAGGAATCGAGGTAGAAGCACCTCCCCGACACCGAAGGGTAGTCGATACAGGGAGAGCTTTAGTGATATCCTCTGGGGTAGGGCCTAATCTCAGGCAACCCCGACCTCCACTTAGAAGACCGAGGAAGGGCAAGACGAATCGATTAACTACCATGGAACATACCATGCGAAATTTCAGTGAACAAATGAATCATATGGTGACTATGTTCAACCAAGCATTTGGACAAAGTGCTCAGCAGGCTGCAAACACTGCTGGGAATAACCCAATTGGTGCCATGTTAGTACCTAATGTCCAGACGGATGTTGGTGGGCATCCTGATTTAGTCGCCTAGACTACTGAATTGCCTCGCCTTCAGGTCATTCAACCGAATCTTCCCCATCCTATTGTTCAAGGAGGGGATGGTCGCCCTAAGACTCCCTCTCCCTCGCATATCATATCTGAACAACAGTTAGCAGCAGTAGACCTTCGACACTCTCTGAACAAGAAGCGCCATACAAGCATTGAGCAGGTACCAAGGGGAAGTAATGTTGACCAGCTAGCCTATTCTTATCATGGTCCTTACGCTCCGGGGGGTAATTATCAGTCAAAAACAAACCACCCCCACCAGAAGAGTCTGACGTCCTCGTCGGAAGGATGTTGTTGTTGTCCTCCGCACTTTTCATCATCATGTGATCTTCCTCTCCCAAATAGCAATCCCACATGCTACTGCCTCAGAATTAGATACTCCCTTTCTCTAACTCCCCTAGCTCCGATGATCAAGGATCTCGCCCGCATCCTTGTCCTACTGTCTCGCTAAAACTGGAGGAGCGACTTGGCTTGTTGGTGCCCACCCAATCAACCAAGTCTCTAAAGGCATTAGGAACTCACACGATTAACCTCAGTTTGTAGCTTTGCCCAAAACTACAATAATATTGACAACTACCCCTAGCTGTCCACTTTAGAATTAAGCCTTGATGCAATGTGCTAGCTGCTCTCCCCGCTGCTACACTCTAATGGGCTGCATCAAGTCACCCAAACCCAATTCTGTCATGTGACTCCGGCCACACGCTGTTGTTGCAGATTTCTCCCCATGTAGCGCAATCATCCCCGATCAATTTACCCTCAAATTGATGATGATTTGCAGTCTCTACTCAACTCCATTCCCCCATGGTGTTGAAAAAGCGCCACTGAAAATCCGCTCATGAACCGCACCCACGATTCTCTATCTTCTGGATTTAGAAGATACGACACCACATAACAACTTCGCTGCCTCAGTCCGTCGGGCAGGCTGTTGAAGACCTGTGCCTTCATTTCATTAGTGCATTCACCCATGAAAGCACCATTTGTCACTACAATGCATCTCCATGATACCAGCACGCCAAATGAACTCTCCATGCTGAATATTCACCTCATTCAGCAGCTCATTTCACCATCCGCTGCTCCCTAGCCCGGATATATGCCACTGGTAAGGAACTGATGTCAGGGGGTCATTGCACCATCAGCCCTCTCACTGTAGTGATCACCCATATCAATCAATTGGTAAGGGTTTTTGGAAGTCCAGGACGCACCCCATTTGCATCCTTGACAGCTAACACCTCGAACCACCCCGCCAGATCCATATGTGCCATCAAAAAGGACTCCATTCCCATGTCAAACCCCATCTCCAATTGCCTAGTTGACTGAAATGGCCTCACCTCATGTTTGCCACTAGTCAACACTTGAGCCTCCACCTCTACCGAATTCTCCCCATCCGGTATTGGATACCATACGCAAATAAGGAATCAAACCCACGTTATACTGAAGAAAAAACTCCATTCCCAGTATCAGCTCAAAATCACTCAATGGAACCACTGCCAAATTCACCCCGTCTTGGACAGTCCCTTGCCTTATGAGATCCGTCACAAATGAAGCACCACGTAAGCTTACTTTTGTCCTACTGCAAATATCCTTGTTTGGTCTTGCTAGACTCGGCTTCCCTAGTCTCCCCCTTGGAAACTCCAGCCTTCTTCCTTCCCTCGGGCTTCTTCCTCCCATGCATGGAAAATGCCTCAAAATGGAAGTCAACCAAACCATCTGCAACAGCAATTGTAGTTGGTAAATCTGTTACCCATTGCCTACGCAACTCTGTTTGCGCCCAAGGCTGCAATCCTGACACAAAGTTGAAAAGCTTGTCTTCATCCGACATATTCTTGATGTCCAACATCAAGGAGCTGAATTCCTTTATGTACTCCCGCACGGGACCCGTGTGCTTGAGTTTCTTAAGGCTCTCCCTTGCGAGCCACCCCGCATTGCAAGGTAGGAATTGACCCTTCTATTCCCGTTTGAGTGTTTCCCACGTCTCAATGGCTGGTCTCACTGCATTGGCATCTTCTTGGATACGAGTGCGCCACCAAAGCGTCGCATCACCCACCAAATACATGCTAGTGATGGTTACTTTCTCGGTCTCGGCCACTCTAGCAGCTTTGAAGTACTGCTCCATATCCCACAAGAAATTCTTTAGCTCTTTGGCATCCCTCATTCCGCCAAATGGTTTCGGCTCTGGCACCTTGATTCCAGAATGGACAGCCCCCACTGCCCCAGATGCAGTACTCATTGCTTGCTTGATCACTTTAAGTTCATCCTTCATCTCTATGAGGCTTTACTTAAGCGTATCAGTCAAGGCAATGATGTCCTCCGAAATAGCATCAAATTTCTCGTCCACCTCACGCATGAACTCCACCAATGTTCTGTGCAAAGTTGCAATCTCAACCCCATGCATCTCCGAGTGCTCCATCAAGCTCCCCTCCTGTTGAGCTTGTGGTATGCCAACCAGCGGCTCTAACTGTGCCAATCTATCTTTGAACGTCTCCCCAGACATTATGCTCAAAAGATAACCAGAATGTGAGTAGGTAGAAACAAGTTACGCAAGATACCTTAAACCCCCGCTCGAATGCCACTTTGGCCCTCGTAGCCAAACTGGACCTCTTCGCCAGCTTGGCCCTCCTAGCCAACCTTGGCTCTCCTTGCCACAACTGGGCTCTGATACCACTTGTCACAGGACTTTTTTCTGATATGCGGATGGCCCTGCGATAGCGCTAAGCCTCCACTTAGCCAGCTACTCGATAAACCGCTTTGGAGGTTCTCACCGAGGTGTGCATAACTCAACTCACAATTTTTCGAGAATACACACAAAAGGATTTATGGAAGCACCGACTTCCAACTTTTCTTTTTATTGCCTCAAAGAAAAG